>JANHAO010003440.1:0-26105 GCA_026873985.1 Saraca asoca
TACTCAGTTCTGAACTTGTTTTGTTATTTGCCAAACTCCCCTCAATGCAAAAGCAGCAAATAGCTAAATCCATTTGATAACCATTTAAGAAAGAAAGCTCTTATATACAATTTCTTTCAACCTCAAATGTGTGAGAACCTGATACAAATGATTATTATCATTTGAATCATTTCATTCAGGACTATAACTATTATAGCTCACATAGAAGTAGATAAATCAACTCCACACTACTCACAAATTTAATATACTTCAAAAGTGAGACATGTCTAATACAATCTGTAGAAAATATGGCACCTAAATTCAATGGAAATTTTCTCAGACCAGGAATTAAAGAATAGGAAATTGTAAATAGTATCAGAAACAATATTGATATGACACATTCTGTTTCTTCCTTTAGCAGATCCAAATCAGTCCTAGAATTTAAAAATAACTGTAGTCCTCATAATATATATGGCACTTAATGCAACGTAATCTTTCTAAGACAAAGAATTTGAGTCCTAATATCACTAGCTAAAAGCAGATTTGGAATCAAATACTTTATGACAAATTGTAGTTGTATGAGAATTAAAGAAAAGTCTACACAAATTTTATTGAATGCACCTATGTTTCATATTATTAAAAAAATCTAGTTGAACTGTTTAATTACATGTCATTCAGGTGGCTAAAGGTTTATCATAGGTGTCAGATTAAAACATAACAAACCATAGCAACCATTTACAATTATATTTAGCATTGGCGATAAAATAAAAGTGTAGGACCCTCTTGTCAAGACAGTAATATGAAAATCTGGTTACACCGTTACTAATGTGGTTAGGGACTTCTTGGATACAACTATGTTTGAACCTTAAACATGTTAGTTCTTGATTGATTGTGAACAAAGATATAGACATATCCTTATTTCACATAATTGAACCACTGTAAAAATTTAGGGACAACAAAATATATATAATTCAGAAAAGATAGAAACTGGTGTAACTGATTCTTTCCAAGAAGAGAAAGTACAGTAATTGTTAATGCTATTCCTATGTACAAACTGAAAGCCCGAAACAATTTTGACACCAAATTTGAGATAATCATACTCATGCATCAAGGTAAACAGTATAGGTTTAGATCATTTAATACCTTTCCGATATATGTGTGAAGGAGACTTCCTTCCTCTAGCCCTTTTGCACTCTCCCCTTCTTTGCATCCAAAAGTTCTTCTCTTATTAAAGCTCAATCTCCTACCCAGGATAATCAGATAAAATTTTGGGTAAAAAGAACATTTTACCTCCTTGTTCCTTTTAGTTAATAATATTCATAAATCTCAATCTAAGAGGATGGACCATTTTTCAATTAGTGCATGTGATCCTTGTACAAGATCATTTCAATTTTATCAGATGGCCAAGAAAGAACAATGTACTGAATTCACTTCCGATATACAAGGTTTTTCTTTGTCATTATCTGAGATATGTGAGACTTCTATTAAGACGGACTCAAAATTCGAAACATACCAAAACCCAGCCAACTTCTGCCTCGCAAATGAATAGATTCCCTTCACTTCATCAATGTTGAAGGCCAAGGTAGTTGCCATACTTAATTGGCGTAGAAGGTCGAAAATCCTTTACAAATCTAATAATACAGAACCTTTCCTAATTTGACTCAACATAGCAAAAATCAAAATTAAATTAATGCATAAAATAAATATTTTCATTAAATTTTTATCAAAAAACCAACAGAATTTTTTCTATTTTTAAATCTCTAGGCACAAGGCTCACATGAACAAGGGCTACATGTCCTATATACACAACTTATACAACAAAAATCAAGTTCACAACAATTTAGATAACACAAGACCATACTTACTAAGCATTAACCAAACAAAATATATACAGATCACAACTATACCAATTATCAATGTTTACATCATTTATACAACTTAACCTTCATAGGAAAAGATCTATTTGGTCAAAAAGTAGATCTTGATCAGAAGGATGAATGTGGATAGTTGGGATAGCTTCAGGGAATGGGAAAGAAAATAAAATGAGTTTCATAAAAATTCAGTGAAATATATGTTAGAAGTTTCATTTTTGTTAGAAGTGACATATCAACAAACATAAATTGAAATTTGTAAAAAGGTATAATACTCTGAATATTATTTGTCAAGGTAATAACACGAGGTAAATCATTGTAATAAACAAATATTCAAATGTCAAAAGAGTTCTAAAATTTCGAAAGAGTGTAGTTGGAATCCAAAGAACAATTCCTACAAGTAGTCATACTTAATAGATATTGTCATAATATTACAAACACAACAATTAGATATTCAGATATTCTTCCCCTCATTTCTCTAGCACATATTTTAAGCACAAGAGCACTTAAGGGTTTTTTCCTAGAAATTTTCAATAGATTCAAAAATAAAATAAAATTAAAAATCAATCAAAAGCATTTTAACACTAGACATATCCAGAAATGATAAACAGTTCCAATACTTTAGAAAATATTCTCATTGTTTTCAAATAGCATATGAATCAAGAATATTAGAAGTTCAACATCATAGCAAATAAAAATCACAGATTCTATAAATAGAAATTATTATGAAATACATAAATATGCTACAATAGACCATTTTCATAACAATATAACATATAATAGAAATTTTGAATTAAGCTAATATTAGTATTCATTTTTAATTCCAAGTGATACTATGACAATTAATGGTATACAACAATTTGGTTTCTATATTCTTCTTATTACACCATAAACATGAAATTAATAAATTAATATATTTTTTGGGGAAAAGAGTCAATAACAATGATTCAATAAAAGGGGCCAACAAATAAAATAAATATCAAACTTTTTGGACAAGTAACAAGCATTGTTTTGAAAATTAGACTGGACCAGATGGTCCGACTAGTTCAACCACTAATCATTATACATTTTGGTTCAAGTTGACCCAAAAATCATTTTAATAGTCAAACCGGTTTGAACTAGTCCGAACCAATAAGAACCGGCAAAAACCAAGAAAAATTAAAAAATTGGTCCGATTTTTAAAAATTGATCAGAATTATTTTTTAATTTTATACTTCTTTTTTTTTTAGGTTTGGATTGGTCCAATAAACTTAAATGTAACCAAAAATTAACAAAAAAAATAGGAAATGTAATACTTAATTGACTAAAAACTTATTAGTTTGTTGAATTTCTTCTAATTTTTTATTTTTATATAAAATATGAGCTCATATTTATATTATAAATTACCTATTATTTAATTTTTTTCATAAATTTATATTTATGACATCATTTACTTCAACAATTAGTTTAACCAATTCAATCGATCGGACTATAACCCGATAACTTTTCTGGTTCACTATGAGGTCTAATTTTCAAAACATTGATAATAAGAGAAGAAAGATAGAATCTAAAAGGCAATTAAATATAAGATAGATCAAAATAACAGTTAGCCTTATTATTCCAAATGGATGCCAAGTTAACAAAAGAAAATGATCCTTTTTCTAGTGTTTTTAGTATTAAAGCTCATAAATACACACTTAATTTTCAGCATCCAAGTCAAAGAAGTGGGGAACATTCATGGGGAATTAATGGTAATATCATTATAAACAATAAAAATCATCCTTCCTTTCTTGGAAGAAGAAGCAGAAAAGTATGGCCTAGAAAACGTTAAAACCAAAATGACCTATAGGATAATAAGTTGATATTGATAACAAAAAACATGCCACATAATTATTCTGATGTTCTACAGCATAATTACCAAAATTTCTATGTAGTATTTGATCTACCAAGTATAAAATTCACTATCAACTTTGCTAATAAAAGACCATGTGATAGAAAAATCTCAACTTATATAGACCTTCTTCTCTCTCCAATTAAGTTTTTGCTTCAAACATAACAGATCTTAATTGTTCATTATTTCGGGTACAAAATTCCTTACTTATTAAGTTATACAACAATGTTTACAGAAATTTTATATCTGCATTTCTGTTATATATAAAAATTGGCTTGTCTCGAATGGACTCACAAGAAGCCCAAAAGCGACAAAAGGATTGATTGGAAGAACTGTCCAGATCACTATGCCTTCAATCTGTGTTACGAGTGTAACCTTTCGGCTCAAACTCGTGCCCAACAGAGCAAGTTCAACATATCCTTCCTAATGATGTGCACAATCCTGGATTGTGTGATCCGATCAGCAAAGTGCAACTAGTGACATGGGGCTCACCAAATAGAAGACTAAGTCATACCCTGCCCCAACAGACAAATGGGGCCCACCTACACATAACAATCTGTAGTAGCCAAAAAAAGAGATTTAGTTTGTATATTCTGTCTTGTATAATAAATGTTGATATAATAGATTTACTACATATGTAATTACTATTGTAACTTCATTTCCTCTATAAATATGAGGAAAGAGCCCTCCCCAAAGGGGATAATCTAGAAAAGTAGTAGAGACTTTGCCAAAGAGAAGAGAGAGCTAGAATATGTTGAAACTATGAAAGGAAGAAACACTGTATGTTGAGTTCTTTGTAGAAATACTTTCATAATAATACACTACCGTGGACGTAAGATCTGGTTACATTTAGATTTAGCAAAACCACATTAAAAATCCTATGCCTCTTTACTGCTTTGCCCTTCATTTTCATGTATTCTATTAATTTACTATGTTAGAACCAATTAACGGTCAGAGATCTCGAAAGAATCCCTCTGTTAGCTTAAATTTGGCTCAATACCAAAATCTGATATCAACATTTTGGCGCCCTTTATAGTGATCTCACTTGTTCTGGTTCACTTCTTGTTGCGGAGAAGACGTAGTCCGAGATCCATATGAGATCCCTCCATGTTATTGGGGAAGCCAAGCCTTCTGAACTCTTTATGCAACAGACCATACAAGCCTTGGTCGAAGGCCAAAATGCTAGAAACAATGGTGGTTTATCAAGAAACTCCATAGTTTGCTCAGTGCAAAGATAGAAAGGATTACCTCTCCCCTATATAGAGTTAGGGCCGGCTCTATCGAAGGATCCAGATTCATTCCCCCAACCGTCATCAATTATCGCCTTGGGAAAGGGTAAGATTGATTCACCAACTACTGCCAGACATGTGCTATGAAAAGTGTGGCCTAGAGCAGATGAAATGATAGTCTTGGGAGAAGACTTTGACTGATCAGAAATCAAAGAGTCTCAACTCCCAGCCCATAATGCAAACTGAGAGTTAGGGGCTTATATTTTATATAAAAATTAGCTTGTCCTGGATGGACTCATAAGAAGCCCAAGAGTGACAAAAGGATCAGTCAAAAGAACTGTTTGGATCACTATGCCTTCAATCTGCATCGCAAGAGCGACCCCTCGACTTGAACTCGTGTTCGACAAAGTGAGTTTGACATATCCTTTCTAATGATGTGCATGATCCCGGATTGTGTGATCTAGTCAGTAAAATGCGATTAGCGACATAGGGCTTGCCAGACAGAAGACCAAGTCATACCCTGCCTCAACAAATAAATAGGGCCTGCCTACTAGAAGATAATCTGTAGTAGTCAAGAAAGGAGATTTAATATGTATATTTTGTCTTGTACAATAAATGTTGATGTAATAAATTTACTGCATCTGTAATTACTATTGTAACCTCTTATCCTCTATAAATATGAGGAAGAAGCCTTCCCCAAGAGGGATGATATGAAAAAAGAGGTAGAAACTCTGCCAAAGAGAAGACTGAGCTAGAATATGCCGAAACTATGAGAGGAAGAAACACTATATGTTGAGTTCTTTGTAGAAATACTTTCATAACAATACACTATCGTGGATGTAGGGTCCGGTTACATCTAGATTTAGTCGAATCATGTTAAAAATCCTATGCCTCCTTACTGCTCTTCCTTTCATTTTCATGTGTTCTGTTGATTTACTGTGTTAGAACCAATTGACAGTCAGAGATTCCGAAAGAATCCTCCCATTGGCCAAAGTTTGGCTCAATACCAAAATCTGATGTCAACAATTTCAAATATAAAACTAGCACTAGGACAAACCTCCTATAAAGTAGAAGCTTGAGTAAATTCATACAAGTGACTGATATGGAAAATAGATCAAGAGCTTCCTTAAAAGTATTACCAATAGTTCTACAAAATAGACATCAAACAATTTTATTTTCAATCTTCTAAAAGAAAACAAATAAATTTGGCCATTGATTATACTTCAAGTTAGTATTAGATTTTTGACATTATATGTTGTAGGATCATCACCTTTTACACAAAACAAAGGTTCAAGGTATCAAAATCCAAGTAATAGTTGATGTGAGCAACTTGTCACAAACTTGTTGAATATAGCAAATTTATTTTCATACTGATAATCATTTATATAAAGAAAAAAATATGGATGATAAATTATGTATGACTTATTTTAAAATTTTTTTGTTTTTTTTTTAAAAAAAAAAAACCTTTGAGAACTTCCCAAATCATCTCAATCACATAATATTTCCCAATAGAAAAAAAAAATAATACATCAAAATATAACAATAAGGCAACAAATATACTCTTTTTTTTTCTTTTCTATGTTAATGTAGTTCATGACAAATCGACCATCATACAAAAGGTTTACCATAAAGCAAGTAACACTTTCACAATCAATCCTTAAATTTCTTACCCTTTTTTTCCAATAAGAACCTAATATCATTGATTTACTCTTACTTTATGTATACTGTCAAGCAAGTAGGTACTAAATTACATTAACAAATAATTTTAGATGTAAAAGATTTTTAAGAAATTTACTGTAAAGGTTACACACCCAAAAAAGAAAATAAAGAAAGAGAAAATCAACTATAGGTATACAAAATTAAAATTGAAGAAGATTTATATAGATAAGTTCATGTCAATAAATGAAGCCTTTCTACTAGTTTATGTACATAACATGTTTGAAAGAAACACAATGATAGGTTTTTAATTAGTAGTCTCTAAATACATAAAGAAAACTTGTAAATCATATTGCTCTCTAAAACTACAAAGAATAAAAAATAATGCAAACTAGTAAATATGCTTAGTTCCATTTCAAATTAGATTACCCCCATTTTCCATTATGTTTGAGGAAATCAAGATTAGCTATGATGCATATATCACATTGTGTCACAAGATACAAATTATTCTCACTCACACAAAATCAATTGATCAAGAATTGATAACATTTACATAATTCCATGATCAAAATCACTATCCAAAACAATTTCAATATTCCTATCAATCTAATATTCCTTATTTTTTACACTTAAAATTTGAAGTTTGATTCCAAATTTCCAAATTAATATTCAATTATACTACTAAAATCAATCAACAGCAAGCTTGCATTCTAGATCATAATGTATAAAAAGATATTCCTAACATTAAAATTACAATGAATAAAAATATTCCTATCAAATCAGGCTTCTAAATGTACTGCATTAATCATAATCTTATAAAAAGTCAATTAAAAACAAACACAATGATAACAACAATGGATTGAAGCTTTTAACATGATTTTAGATACAAAGAATTTTCATGATTCCAGCTCTCTCATAATAACTAGTAGAAGTATCTCTAAACAACAACACATGCAATAGAGATAGACTTTAAGAAAAGGCTTAATAGCTCTTTTATGCCTCCAATCCTATTGTTTTATCTTTATTTTCAAGATCCTTAGCATATATGCATATACAATCTCCTAGGCTTGTAAATCTACAAGTACTTTAGCATAATGTCTAAAATATGGAGTTTTTTATATTATTCAATTGTCCTTGATATTTAATTATTTCTTGTATTTTTGTGATAAAATAGAAGAGAACAAAGTAAGATCCATAACGAATCAACATCAATGTTTAGTTTATGTTTTGGGCATACAAGAATTCTCAAAAAATCATCTTTAATCCTAGATACAAATATAAAACCTCATTAAATTTTGAGGTGCAAAAGAATTCACAACTGTTATGCTAAGAGTCCATTTATAGGTAATTTATGCTTTAATCAAGTTTTTTGGCAATCAAATAAAACTTCAAGGGCAACAAGAGTAGGAAAATTTTAAATTTCCTTGAATGTACATAAATTTTTATTAAGTAAGAGACAAAGAAAATTCTTAATCAACCAAATTTCTCAAAAACATAATTTGATGCTTGTCTTCCATCTCTAAATCAATTAAACCATGTTCATTGTCTATTTACAAAATTTAGTAGATGTAACAAACTTAAGTAAACTCAAAAATAAACACTGAAATTTAGCAAAAATATAAATGGATACAAAACTAAAACATGAACACTGATCATAAAATTATGGGCATGAAAGATGTTCAAATTCAAACTCCTCTTTTTACTTAGGCCAATTATCAAAGGTTGATGAGTAACAAATATATAACTTACCAATCAACAACGATGATTGACTTAATTAACAAATACAATAAATAATTATAATATAATTTCTATTATAATCTTTAATCCCAAAATAAATCTAAAAGATTACCACAAACTTAACATCTCACACGAAAACAAAAATCAAAAGATTATAATATTGAAAAAAATCATGAAATTACTTTATGAAAATTTTGAATTAAAATTCTTAAATAGAAAGACATATTGGATGAATGCTTAAAGAAGGGTGAAATATTCAAATGAAAACCTAAATGTTAGCAACAATGGTGAATCTCTTGATCAAGGATGAGATGAGGACAGATCAGAAGAAAAGACAAGAAGTTTGGTGGTGATTCAATCATAAAACATGTAGCAGTAGGCCTTTGATGATTTCTTATGATGGTGAGAATTTTAGGATTTCATTGTCTCCTCTGCTTCCAATAATGCAGCCTTCAGATAGGTAATTTGAAAATCTAAGTATTTGAGTTAAAATGGACTAAACAAATTATCAATTTCAATCAATCAATGATTGAAAATTTTAAAGTTAAGCTTGGCAAATTTACACTCAATTAGATTAATTCTTCTTTTACGTTCAAAGGTGAATGTTATCACACTCTTCTAAAAAAGATAGAAACAAAATTGTTTACATTCTATCGATAAGTAATTTGTGTGGAGTCCCATATCACTAAGTTCTGAACAAGTCCAGTCCACCTCCTTCTAAATTTGATGAAGTGAAGGGAAACTATTTGTTTCGGGGCAGAAGTTTACTAGGTTTGGTATGTTTTAGGTCCATCTCAATAGAAGTCTCACATCATTCAAATAATGGTAAACCAAATCCCTTATATGTCCATTTCTAAGTCAGTAAATCATCCTTTCAAGGACATCTAATAAAATTGGAACGATATAGAGAAGATTAGCATGGCCCCTACACAAGGATGACATGCACAAATCAAGAAATGGTCCAAATTTTTTTCCATGTGCTCTGATTTCATCCCTGTATATTTCAGCATTCTTGCATTACCATCACTATGAACCCTGCTAATTCCTTGTATGAGTTTGAGATTGGTTTTCAGTTGTCACTGAGCAAATCTACTATAATAGCTCCAAAGACATTTAATCCTGTTGGTATATCGCATTATTTATAGTTTTATTCATTTTGACTAATTGTTATTGCTTTCTATAATGTATTCTTCATTCAATTGATATATTATTTATCAAAGATTTCACTTGGTAACCCAATAAGTAATGGGTAAACCTGTGGTTTTCTGGTACAATGGTCTATTTAATAGTTTAAATTTATGAAGTTTTTGCCTTTTTTTTTTTTGGTGAAAAATATGTTATCCACTTGCATTTGAGATTTATGAATATTATTGACTAAGGAATAAGGAGGCAAAATCTTTTAATTTTTTTCTAATTTCTTCTAGATAAGAGACTAGGTTTTTATAAGAGATGGGTTTTATGATGCAAAGAAGGGGAAAGAGCAAATGGCCAAAGGAAGGAAGTCTTCACACACATACACATACACACGCACATTGGAAAGCTATTAAATGATCTAAGCTTATCTTGTTTACCTTGATATAAGTATATGATTGTCTTAAATTTGGTGTCAAAAATTGTTTCAACTAATACATATGAATAACATCAACAATTATTGTGCTTTTTGTTCTTGTCTATCTCTAAATGATAACAAATTATTTCCATCTTTTCTAAAATATATATATATGGTTTTCTCTAAATTTTAATAGTGGTTCAATTATGTGAAATGAGGATATGTCTATATTTTTGTCCATAATCAATCAAGAACTAACATGGTTAAGGTTCGAACTTGGTTGTATCCATGAAGTCCTTATCTAACCATATAAGTAATGGGGTTAATCATATTTGCATATTACTTTTTTGACATTAGGGTCTTATACTTGTTTATTTTATTTGCAATGCTAAATACAATCATAAATGGTTGCTATGGTTTGTTATGTTTCAATCTGACAATTATGATAAACCTTATGCCATCTAAATGAAATAGAATTTAGTATAGAGGTGAAACAGAGTTGTCGTCAAGAAAAATTATGTAGGCTTAGCTTTAATTCTCAAACAACTACATTGGGTGTCATAAAGTTTTTAATTCAAATTCTACTTGGCTAGCGATATTAGGACTGAAATTTTTTGTCTTAAAAAGATTATGTTGCATTATGCGCAATATATGTTGTGACAATTACAGTTACTTCTATAGTGTAGCAGTGATTTGGATTTGCTAAAGAAAGAAACTGAATGTGTCATATCAATATTACTTCTGATACTATTTACAATTTCCTATTTTTTGATTCCTAGTCTGAGAAAATTTCCATTGAATTTGGTGTTATATTTCTACAAATTATATTACATAGGTCTCATTTTTTAAGTATATAAAATCTATGAGAAGCGTGGAGTTGGTTTATCTACTTCTAACAAGTTATGATCATTATAGTCCTAAATGGAATGATCAAATAATAATAATCACTAGTATCAGATTCTTACACATTTGAGGTTCCAAGAAATTATATATAAGAGCTTATTTTCTTAAATAGTTATTAAATGGATTTAGCTATCTGTTGCTTTAATCTTGTTGCATTGAGGGGAGTTTGGCAAATAGCAAAACAAGTTTAAAATTGATTACTTTCAAACTAGTTCCATAAATCTATTTGATTTTGAATTGTTTTTAAAACATTTATTTGTCTAAATTTGGTTTTGTATTAGTTTAATTATCAAATCTATGTGATGTGTTTCCTTGGTCATGCTTGTTGGTTTCCTGAAGTTAGTTTGCATCATATTATTTCTCTTTACTGTTAAGCTATCAAGCCATTGTTCATGTTTCTTAGGTTCACTATCCTGTCAAAATTTTAGCCTGGGTCCACATATTCTAGAATCAGCACTGGTTATTGACTAAATTACTATTTTGGTTAAGTACATGCATTGTATCCTATGCTTATACTAGATAAACATTATTCACCAAACTAAATCGTCTTTGGTGTTGCTCTTATTTCTACAACAAAATTTACTAATAACAAGTTTACCAGAATGTTTTTTTTTTTAAAGGAATTGTCTGCAACTAAATTGACAATGTAATAAGTTTGCAATCTGATCACTATTGTACTTCTTCTAATGCCCATTTATTTTTTCCTCTAAACTAACAATGTAATAAGTTTTCCATCTCTTTTATGAAGATTACAGTTACTTCTAGATTCTTGGAGTGATTTAGATTTTTCTAAATGAAGAATAGGATCTGTCATATCAAAGTTGTTTCTGATACTATTTATGGTTTTCTATCTTGTAAATCTTGGGCTAAGAAAATCTCCATTGAAAAGGAGCTATATTCTATAGATTAAAAATATGCCTCACTTTTGAAGTATCTTAAACCGATGAGAAGTGGGGAGCTATTTTTTCTACTTCTATATAAGCTATAGTCACTATAATCCTCGTAGCAAGTCCTGAATGGAATGATTCATTATCATAATTACTAGAATTGGTTTCTTACACATTTTATGTTGAAAGAAATTCTATATAAGAGCTTATTTCCTTATTATCAAAAGGATTTAGCTGTTTGTTGCTTTAATCTTTTTACATTTAAGGGAGTTTTAGCAAATAACAAAATGAGTTCAAAAATGTATGCTTGCAAACATATTATTTAATGAATCATGATAAGTCATTCTTAAATTTCAAATAAAATTTCGAGATAAAGACATAGGAGAGAAAGAAGGAACCTTTTGATTGATATAAAAATGAACTAAAAATTATTCAGTATAGAATTTCTTTTGAGCTTCAGTTGTGAGACTAAATAAAATTCCTATATTCCTTGTAACACTTCTTGTAACTGCATAGAAAGTAATAATGCGGTAGGGAAGACCCATATCAGCATAATACTATTTTGAATTACATTATTACTTCATTTTTTTTCTTTTTACCAGTCATGCTGATAATAGGTTATAATCAACCACTACATTAAGGTGGTCAAGTAAGTTATACATATGTCCAATGTGGACTATAGGTATAATCTTGGTTGCTCCTAAAGTCGCTTGTTCTATATATGTTTGCAGCATGGCATCGTTTTCCTTGTACAAGTTTTTCAATGATGATGTAAATGAAATAATGGTGTCTATGATATGTGCTTGAAATGCATTTTGTTTTTGTTCTAGGACAAATTACACACTTCTACAAAATTGAGAAAAAGTGTCCAATATTCTACAGGAACAGGAGTGAATTTGATATAAGGGGGAGGATGCAGCCACTAAAACTATAGCTGAGTTAATTAGGATTGTTGTGGAATAGGTCAGTTCACTTTTGTCTAGGTTTTGTTGTCTCTTTCTTAATCAGATTCTACTATATGAGCTTGTAATTGAGGTTATTTGTTGTTCTTATAATTTTCACCCCTATGGATTTTTTGTTCAAGAATTGTAGCATCTCTAAGCCTTCTTTCTTGTTAGAGATGGGCTTTTATTGAGCAAATCTCTTAGAAAAGCTCCAAAACCATTTGATCTTGTTGGAAACATCATATTACTTCTAGATTATTTATTTATTTGGTATATGGTGCCCTTTGTATTCTTTGTAATATGATAATGGTAAGAATTACAATTATTTGGAAATTCATTATTTTCTTCTCATTTAATGTCATCCCTTTATATATGTATGTATCACGGTTTGCACTTTGTAACTCCTATGTATTTTTATTAAGAAGGTATTCTAGCTTGGCTCTCATCATTGATAATAACTAACTAGATTTCTCTTTTAGATTTACATTTTCATAGTTTAGCTTTGAAGAACCCCTCTTTTAGCACTGTTAATGGTGAAACTTAGGAAATAACAATTGCATATCACATTATTTGGGCACTTGATGGATTTCTTTGATATTTTGTTGTTATTGAAGTCAACACTGATTTCATTGCTTGACTAGCTATGGGTTATCATGCACATTCTCTTTTGATTTTTCACATGTAGTCTGTGTAGATTTACCAGTGTAATATGAGGATAAAGCCTAGTTATTATTATTGTTGTTTCCATGAAGATTCTAGATGATAGTTTTGTCTCACAAATGAAACAGCTTCTAGCAATTACCTTAAAAGAATAAGATGTGGAGAGATCTATTAAGGTAGTTCACTACATGCCTGAGAGGATTTTCCTAGAAATTACTGCATAATTTTATATATGATTAAGGGATACTCAGTGAAATTCAACACTTAACATGATTAACATATATCTTGCAAAGAGATTAGTAACAGCATGAACTTACTTGTTGCTTTGCAAAATTCTCTATGAAACTGTTCAATTTGGTTAACAAGATTTTTATAAAAGGTTTCTTCATATCATCATAGGGCCATAGATTTTAAACATGAATAAGCAATTTGGCTGCTCCTAGAAAGTTTACTGTGATCTCTCTACATTAATGTTTACCTTTTCAAGCTATGATTGAGATACTCCTAACTTTAAGGGTTTGTTCGTCCCGTAGGAAAATATCTTCTATAGGAATGTCCCTTTTGTTTATGTTTATTGTTGCAAAAAATTAATATTATAGAAAATGTTCTATTTATTAAATTTTATATGTAGGTTCTGTGGTGAAAAATAACATTTATTACTTTAAAGAAGTTGTTTCTCTCATAATCATAGCATCATGTATTATTTCATTAATCAGAAGATATAAGGTTACGTGGTTGTTCTTTACTTCTATGCAAACCAATGAAATTTTCTTATGTTCCTGTAAAACAAACAGACAATAACTATTTTTTGCATTTAATCAATTGTACTTTTCTTGGTCTTTTGCTAAGATCAAGTTTCTAATATTTGGTTATATCAATTTGTGTTAGACATCATAAGCATTGAACCATATAAATTGGAACTTTAAATCAAACAAATGATTTTATACTTGAAGACATATATAAAAGAAGGATAATATGCATTGTATCTATGCATGTTTTAGGAAGAAAACTATGTAAAACAAATAGACCAGAATGAATAGAGTTTTAGTGCGAGTTCTATTTTGCACAAATTGATTTGTATAGACCTCTTTTATACACACGGATTTGGAAGACTGAAGTTCTATTCAATCCCTTTTGTTATTTAGAACTAACCCATTTTATATATCAAATCTAAACTAAATAAAAATTAAAAACCAAAACTTTGAACACAACTTAAAAGATATTTTAAAGATGTTATGTCCTTTGTAACATAATAGAGTATGAATTTATAAAATCATACTTATAAAAGATCTGCATAACACATTAATTTATTAAAACTAAATTTAGTTTGTTATTTTATTATAAATATATATTTTGGAAAAATGATTGGATTAGTTTAGGTTTTGGACCATGTGATCTTGCCAGCATAGAATTGAACAAAATGGACTATCCGTTTTGGCACCGCTGCAAACAGACAGAAATTTTGAATAAAATCGGAGTATACTTGCCTTGAACACATAATTACATGAGGATAGTATAGAATAAATTAAAAGCAAGAGATAGATAATACAAAATCAAAACTCTCTCTGCCACTTAGAATCTTCTAAGTCTAGTCATTGCATAAAGTTGGAAAAGTACATGTGACACTTAGAGATAATACAAAATTATAATTTTATGTAATTTATATAATTAATTATTTTAATAGGCTAATGGCAAAAATAATTATTAATATAATTTAAATATTGTCATAGTTTGAATTTCACCTATTATGATTGATATTTAATTTTAGATGATCATTGATTTGTTAATAATTATTTAATATAAATTATAAAATAAATTTGTTTAAATTACTCATTAGATATTTAAGTAATCTAAATTCTTTTTTATGTTGATAGTAAAGAAGTTTAAACCTAAAAATTCCATCAAATTACTCAAACTCTTCACTGTTGAGCCATACTTATAGGCTTAGTTAAAAATTATTTAATATAGAATATAATAGTATGCATATATAAATTTAAAATGATGTAAAGATATATATAATAGAATAATATATTGATTTCATTCTATTATATACTTCATATAGTTTTATAGCTTTAATATTTCGTACAAAATATTATTATGATTAAATTAATATGAGAATAATTATAAAAATACATTTAGGAATTCAAGTTATAGAAAATGCAAAAAAAAAAAAAATCTTAATTTTGTTGTAGTTGGATATGACTCCAACTGAATAACTAAATATTTTAATTTTTACTACCACTTAAAATTCTCTCACCTTTCCTTTTTCTCATTTTCTCTCTTTCTCTCTTTCTTTTTTCTACTTTATTAATATTTTAATATTACATTTTATATGTTTCCAGCCATTTCATGCGTAAAAGTAATTTTTAATCTTATTTTCTAAACATATAACCTAATTTTAAGAAATTAATCTTTGCAAAATTAATTCTCTAACAAATTGAATCTTTGCAAAAGTAATTTTTCTACATATTACTTAAACAAGTTGAAAATTGCAATTTGCATTCTATTCTAGATTACTTATATTATTTTTAAATTTATGCACAAATACTATTATAATTAAATTAAATAATTGTTAACTAAGCCACTACCTGGATATGATTTGGTGATGAGGTTTTAGATAACTTACTACAAATCCTAAGTTTAAACCTTGTCAACAATAATGTACAAAAAATTGTTAATTAATTCATATTACTTATAATATTAATGAGTAATTTATACAAATTTATTTTATAATTTATATTTAATAATTATTAAGAAATTAATGATCAACTAAAATTAAAATATTAATCATATTAAATGTTAATTCATATTACTAAAATTTGGCACTATAGAGCGGGTTGGCAAAAGTCCTGAAGGAGCCAAGTCTGGCGGAATAAACAAGCATGATAGACCACGAGGTTGTTGTGCGAGGAGTGTTAGCTCGTTGAACAAGCTCGAGGTCGTGAACCAGTAGTAATCTCAGCATGCGAGCTTTAGCTCGCTAAGATGAAGTCTTACCCAGTCAAAAGCTCGCTGACATCAACCATAAGGCCAATGGACAACTTGCACCGTCATTTTGCAAAATATGGCTACCGGGCCCCACTTATAGAAAGTAGCCTGCAGAAGCCAATTTATAAGACCCTAGGCAGTCTTGTACATTTAATGTTTGATGTAATAAATGTATAATTGATTTAATTCCATTTGTACCCCTCTATTCTTCTATAAATGAAGGGCTGGTGGCATTACAGAAAAGAGGGTAAGAAAATACTAGCAGAAACTCTGCTAGTACCCATAGCCAAAGCTCTGTAAAAACCCTTTCAGATCAATAAAAACATCTCTATGGACGTAGGGTCTAGTGCCTCCTAGATTTAGCCAAACCAAGTTAAACCTTTATGTTGCATCTTTTCTCCTCCTTCCTCTCACCGTCTCTAGTTACTCACCGCCTCAACACCTGGAAAACAGCTTGGGTCTCAGAAGAACCCCTCTATTGGCCAGATTTAAGTCTAATTGAAATCCATAGTTAACATTTTGGCATGCTTAGTGGGACCCATCTATCTTCTGGTTGTTTCTGTTTTCTAGGTCTGTCTCTAGTGCAGCCGTAATGGCCAGAGGAAAAGCTGTCAGGAAGTCTGTCACCCCCGACAACCAGTTGGAAGGTCATACTACAAGTTCCTCTACCGCCAGAACTGCTAATGGTTTAGCCTCCTTAGTTCACCGCCAACTTGCTGTCACTGTCCTTAAGACCAATGAAGTGTAAGCATAGCGCCAGTGTTGAAAAGCATTTAAGGGTTTGATGAAGAGGATGACTAAAGTATTCCAAATGTTGGCTCAAGCATAGACTCAAGGTGTGAAAAGGCAGGCTGAAGTCGTCACACCTGGAAACATCTCCTAGTAGCAATGAGCTAGAGCTTCAAACAAAACTAGTCGCGAACAAGTTTCAGGTCATCATTCACACAAAGAGGAGGATGTGAGAAGCCATCAAGCTTCCAGTTAAAAATCTGAAGGATTGCCATTGTTGGTGGAAGAGTTATTCCGAAGGGTGAAACAACTATAGGCACACCTTGAAGCTCATGGTGATCAGAGTCACACCAAGGAATGAACTCCCTTTTTCAGGAAGATCGAAATAGAGCCCCTCCCCCAGAAGCTCAAAATTCTTACTTTCCCATTGTATAATGGAGATAGTGACTCGCACAATCATTTGGACATGTTTAACGATCAGATGGATCTTTGAATAAATAATCCTTTGATCAAGTGTCATGTCTGTCCTATCACACTAGGAGATACCCCTAAGTCTGGTTCAAGAACCTCACAGCCTGTAGTATTGATAGCTAGGAGGAATGTCAGCAAAGATTTCTTAGCCACTACAAAGTGTTGAAAAGGCAACTCGTGCCCCCCATCATCTCACCACAATCTTTCAGCATAAGCATAAGTCTCTGAATGACTACATCACTCTGTTTAGGCGTGAGATCAACAATGTGTAGAGCTCGTATGACAAGAGCATTTTAACGGCAATATCTGTTGGGCTTTACAAAGATGGCAAGCAGTATAAAAGTATATACAAGTCCCCAATAGCAGACCTAGGAGAGTTCTATGATTAAGCTATCAAACAAATCAGGTGAGAGGAGATTTTTGGTGTAAAAAAGCTTGAACTGGGCAACCCAGGCCAAAATAAGAAGAGGAATAATTATAAGGACGCAAAGAGCAGCTCTAACCCTTAGTTCACGAAGAAGGCTAAGGCCAAGCCACCTCAACAATCAACTCACCATGAGCACTATAGCAATTTACCAGATACTCCTGATAGGATTTATACAATAGAAAGGAATAAAGAGGACTTCGGGACTCTCACTCTCTTGCGAACACCTATGCAAGCAAAAATATAAAGAAGTTTTATGCATATCACAACGAAGTGGGGCATAACACTTCGGATTGACGAGCTCTCAGAGATGCTATTGAGAATCTGATTAAGAGAGAGTGCTTGAGGTAGTAAGTATTACGACTTGCAATGCAACAACCTCCCTAACCTTAGCAGGGCCCCGAGCACTAGCCGTCAGCCGTGGTAAGAACTATATATTGATTCTACCACCTAGTATGTAAAAGCAGTCCAAGTCTTGCATTCACTAGATCAATGTAAATTCTTTGAAAAACTGTCAACTTATTATCTAGCTTTTGAAGAGCAAGTTTGCTATCCCTCCAGGAAAAATCTATTCTTTAAAAACCAGGTTTTTATTTACAATTGAACATCACACTAATGCAACTTATTTTCTGGTATCGTGTTAGTGCGACTAGTTAGGCATCACATTAGCATAACCTATCCTCTAGTGTCTCGCTAATATAACGGTAACTTAAAGCTCATGCATGCGAGCCACTTTCTTGGCCACTATATACACACAGTGATCTTATCATACATGTGAGCAACTTTCTTAGCCACCATATGTGTGCAACCTAAAGCTCGTGCATGCAAGCCACTTTCTTAGCTACTGTATGCATATAGAGATATTATCATATATGCGAGTAACTTTCTTAGCCACTACATGTGTGCAACTTAAAACTCGTGCATGTGAGCCACATTCTTAACCACCGCATGCACACCACAATCTTATCATACATGAAAGCAACTTTCTTGGCCACCACATGTGTGCAACCTAAAGCTCGTGCATGCGACCACTTTCTTAGCCACCACATGCATGCAGCAATCTTATCATACATACGAGCAACTTTTTTAGCCACTGCATGTGTGCAACTTAAAACTTCTACATACGAGCCACTTTCTCAGCTACCATATGCATGAGACCTAAATGTCGTAGATCTCATGTGATCAAAATTTCATAGCTCTTATGCGACTAGATGCCTCAGTGCCATGTGACCTACTCATATATCTCTCACATTCAATATACTTAGCGAAAGCTTATTTCTTGATTAAGAAGCATTACTATTTGGCTATTTAGTTATTTTTATGTGCAGAACTAATATTTATTGTCTGAGAGTTGTGGGATGAGTAGCTAGACACTTGAAGAAAAAAGAAGAAAATTTTATTCATTAAAAAGCCTCAGTGAGGTACATTTACACCAAAAAAAAGTCAAAATACAAGTCAAAGAAAGCGATAGCTAGTTCTTCCAGAAGAAAGATTGTCAAGGGAAAAGCTCTCACTAATCAGAGGGCTAACCACTAAAAGATGAACCCTTATCGATTGGAAACTCATGAGCTCGCTTAAGTCCTCAACTTTCTTCTTCTAACCCATCCTTAAGCAGCAAGTTCCTCCTCAGTTTTGCTCCTGAAATCGGAAAGTCCAAAAAAGGCCCACCAAAACGACTGAAAAGGAGAAACCTCATAACCATGAGGACATAACCCAAGATCCGTATGAGATCTTTCCACATTATTGGAAAAGTATTGTCTTCGGAGCTTCTTATATAGTAGACCATACATGCCTCACCTTGAAGGTGGAACATTAGAAAATTAGGAGACTTATCTAAAACTTCCATTTAGTTACTCCCTGAAGGAAGAAGAGGACTCCCCATGCTTTAAATAAACCCAGCCTAATCTTACCGAAGAATTCAGAGGGAATTCCTAACCACTCTCATTTAATTACTCAAAAGAGAATGAGGCTGGCACACCAATGGCCGCAAAATGCGTATTGTCTGGAAAAATGAAATGGCAGACTAATCCAAAAGACTTTAACTATATGGGCGTCCATGGCTAAAATTAAAAATATCTTTTGATTTTTAAGTTGGAATAGACCGAATAAGGGTCCAACAACGAAAACTTATCCATACCGCCTTCTAAGTTTCGCAAGGCCCTAGTTCACCAAAGTCACACCTCATAAAGGGAAATAAATGCATGAGATAAAGACTGAACTTATGGGATATCACAGCAAAATGAGCTTTTGCTAGTAGAAGTCTAACTCCCAATCCATAAAGTGAACTAAGAGTTGAGGGTTTAATATTATCAGTAGAATCTGGTACTATAAAGTAGGCTGACAAAAGCTCTGAAGAAGCCAAGTTTGGTGGAAAAAATGAGCACGGCAGACCATGAGGTCACTGTGCGAGGAGCCCCAGCTTGCTAAAGAACTTAAGCTTGCTAAACGAGCTCGAGGTCATGAACTAATAGTAGTCTCAGTGCACAAGCTCCAGCTCGCTATGTTATAAAATGTGACTATCAGGCCCTATCCGCAAAATGCAACCTGCAGAAGCCAATTTATAGTACCCTAGGTAGTCTTGTACATTTAATGTTTAATATAATAGATGTACAATTTATTTCATTTCATTTGTACCTATCCATACTTCTATAAATGGGGGGCTGGTACCATTGCAAAAAAGAAGGTAAGAAAATATTAGTAGAAACTCTGCCGGTAATTATAGCTAAAGCTCTGTAAAAACCCTTTTAGATCAATAAAAATATCTCCATGGACGTAGGGCCCGGTGCCATCTAGATTTAGTCAAATCATGTTAAACCTTTGTGTTGCATCTTTTTTCCTCCTTCCTCCCACCGTCTCTCGTTGCTCAATGCCTCAACAACCAAAAAACAGCTTAGGTCCTAGAAGAACCCCTCCGTTGGCCAAATTTAGGTTTAACCGAAATGCACCATCAACAATTACCATACTCATAATTTTTATTTTTGAAATTTGTTTATCAAATAAATGGTAATTAATTATATAAATCTCAAAAATTATAATGTATATCATATGCATTTTGTCCACTTAAAAGGGATGAAATTGTCACTTGACAACAAAAAAATATGAGGACATCTTTGATTTTCATTAATGGCACACGGTTTAATAGGTTAAGGAATTTTGATTCTCTAATATTTGTTTCTATATTGATCTTATGCCATCATGTGTACCCAAGGGTGGACCCACGTGGGGCCCAGTAGGGGTTTAAGCCCCCACTTAATTTTGTAACACCTAAAAAAAAAGAGAGAGATTAAAGTGAAATCCTCGTTAGGGACTAAATTAAAAATTTTCTTTCCGGATGAACCTTTATAAAGGCGGTGGAAACTCTTGGAGCCAAAATGTAAATTGTCCCATTTCATTTTTAGTATATATTTCCCAATCGACCTTTTTTCTCTCCCTAATGCGATTTTCTTCGGCTTCCTCCTCTGAACTTCTCGCGAACCCTCCTTCGGCACGTTCTTCCTCTCTCCAGCAATCTTCTTCATCTTGCGAGTTCAACGAAGGCGGTTCTGGCAAGATTTTGGTCGGCCAGCCAGTGCTCATCTTCTCCAGCACTGTTTTTTTCTTCCCTGAACGCAGTCTCTTTCTCTCCCAAAACTTCTTGCAGTTGTGCTCTACTGATTAGCCATCACTTATTCTAAATCCTACGTTCACCATTGTGTGTACCCCATTTTTCTTTAAGATGTGGTAGTCTTGCCTAAATTTAAAAATCTAATTTACTTATTTTTTTTTAGAGTATTGGCCAATCTATAGACTTTGGTATGATTTTACATTCCTAAAAGAGAGTCACAAGTTCTTGTAACCTTTTTTAAAAAATTTTATAAAAAATTGAAATCTTGTGTTTTGTAAACTTTATTAATGAAATTGTAAATTTTTTCATATTTGTTGCATAGCTTATATATATATATATATAATCACAATAGTACTTTTTTTAATAATTTTGCAAAATTGTGCACAACATTGATAAAAAGATGATAAAAAGTTTCACCTTTTTGTGAAAAAAAAAAAGCAATTTACAAATTAAACCAGTAGGTCCTACCAGTGTTGTGCCTCTGTCTTTCTTTAAGTTCACCATAAATCCAAGTTCACACCAAAACATCTTATATTTTAGTGTTTCTGTAATATCACGTCGCACTTACATCAAATGAATAAGTACATATTTGATTTAGTAAAAGTCAGAAGTCATAATGGAAATTTTTGAATAAATATGATAAAGAATTAATTGCAAGTGAAAATAAATTATAAGGATATAATTATAAGCAAATAAAATATAATAATGAAATTACTAATTGAAGTAAACTATAAATATAAAATATATAATTACATTTTTTAAAATTTTAGTTAAATTATGCAAAATTTCAACAAAGAAGGGGACTGAAAACCAATTTTATATTTTGATAAAATAATAATAATAAAAACTGAGATAAACAGTAAGATTTTAGCAACATGAGCTAATCACTTGGATTTTAGACATAGAGACGAATTCTAATTATTCGTAGCTTAATTAAACTTTAAAATCTAAGCATTATCTGATGGTAGACCTTTTGTTGAAAAAAATAATTATACAATAAATGATCTAAAAATATTTTAAATACAAAATCAACTTATTTTGAATTGTTAGTAGGAGTTATTCAAAAATTAATTTATTTTTAAATACATATATCAAATAATTAATAGTTTTATATATTACATTGAACACAAGATTTTTTCCTTTTGCGACTACATATATTTGGATCAGGGATGGATTAGAATTCCGGCCAACAATTTCAGTATAATAAAACCAAATTTCTTGCTGAAAATTAATTTCAACAATAGCATTATCATACAAAAATATATTAAAAAATTAAGGTTAAAGAATATACAAATACCTTAAGGAATAAATGTAAGATTTCAAAACCTAAATATACAAAAATAGCATTATCATTAA
This sequence comes from Saraca asoca, assembly GCA_026873985.1. Classification (NCBI taxonomy): domain Eukaryota; kingdom Viridiplantae; phylum Streptophyta; class Magnoliopsida; order Fabales; family Fabaceae; genus Saraca; species Saraca asoca. Next base: position 22,858 of record JANHAO010003440.1, read on the forward strand.
TGCCATTGAAGTCTCTTATGATGGAAGAGCCATCAAAATTGATGGCAAACGTAGAGTTTTGCTTTCTGTTTCTATTCATTATCCAAGAAGCACACCTCAGATAAATACTCTTAACTGTTTTCCTTTTGTTTCATCATATTATTATTTTTGGGCTAAACAACTCTAATAAACTCATGATTAATATTGTTATCTTTATTTTAATTGTAGATGTGGCCGGACTTAAAAAATCTAAAAAAGGAGGATTAGATGCAACTGAAACATATATTTTTTGGAATGCACATGAACCAACTCGTCATTAGTATGATTTTATTGGTAATAATGATCTTATAAGGTTTCTAAAGACCATTCAAGATAAAGGCCTTTATGTTATTCTTCGCATTGGTCTATATGTTTGCGTTGAATAAAATTACGGGTAATATCTTTATAACAAAATTTAATATGTGATTGTAGTTACAATGTTATTATGGTGTTCTAAAAAATTATAAAATATTTTCATTACAACATTGTAATCACATTACGTGATGTAGATTGTAATTTAGAATTTTATCCATATTTGTGTTTTTTAGCATATTTTTATATATATTTGTAATTTACAATTTTTTAAAATTTTTAAAGGGATTCCTGTGTGGATTCACAATTTGCCTAATGTAAAAATTTGAACAACAAATGACGTGTTCTTAGTATTATTATAATTATTATTATTACACTATAATATTTGGCTAAGTTTTTTTATCATAAATTATTATTACTAACTTTTGTTTATTTTTATAGAATGAGATGTGATCGTTGACATGGTTAAGCAAGAGAAACCCTTTGCTTCACAAGGTGGTCCTATAATTTTTGTTCAGGTAACTCAATTTTCTTCCAACGTTATTTTTTAGAAAACTAATATAAAGTAAATAGCATTACTTAATTAAATTTTGTTTGTTTGTTGACTATAAATCGAGAATGAATATGGGAATGTAATGTTAGTTTATGAAGATGTTGGGAAAGCTTATATTGATTGGTGTGCTAACATGACTAAGTCCTTCCACATTGGGGTTCCATGGATCATGTGCCAACAGCCCAATATTCCAAAAGTCTATGATATTTCTTATTTTGTTCCATTATTTAATATTATACTTTAATATCTACTTAAAAAAATTCATATTGATGTATTTTTATAGTTGTTGTAAAAAAAATTTATTCCAAAAATTTTTATTCCTTTTACAATTTTTCATTAAAAGTTTAACTTTTATACAAAATGAAAATTTTTAATAAAAAATTTGTATGCAACTTCAAATAATAAAGTTGTAAATTTTTTTGTGCATTTGTTACACACAAAATCAATAAACACTTAATACTATTTTTAAAAAATTTGTAAAATTTTATATAAAAAGTTACAATTTTTATTATTTTAATATAAATTTTCAAAATCTCCAAGCACGTACCGAAGCATTATTGCATTATTTTTTATTATTTTTTATTTTTGAAGTTAATATTTTCTATTATTTTAAGTAATTAGATTAATACTTGCAATGGTTACTATTGTGACAACTTTGAACCTAATAATCCTAACACGCCTAAGATGTGAATTGAAAATTGAGTTGGCTGGTAACTCTAAAATCAAATTGTTTTAAATTCATGTTTGTTCATTGTTTAGTTATGTATTTTTGTAATTAAGTTTTAATAATTTCTTGTTTAATTATTTCAGGTTTAAAAATTGGGGAGCTAAAGATCCACACGGAACCTTTGAAGATGTTGTCTTTTGACTCTTTTCTGTGGCTCATTTCTTCCAAATCATAGGCACATTTCAAAATTATTATATGGCATATAAATATTTTAAACATCTTAATTTTTAAATTTAAATTTTTCATTTATAATTTCATTATATAATTTATTTTCTTGCAGTATCATGGTGGGACTAACTTTGGTAGAACCGTTGGTGGTCCATATATTACCACTTCATATGATTATGATGCTCCTTTTGATGAATATGATAATTTTATTTTTCATTCTTAGATTAAAATGTTATTAAATTTAATATCAACTTATATGAATAAGTCACTTGATTATTTTAAATATTTGTCGACAACATTGCCCAACCAAAGTGGGGACATCTAAAAGAGCTTCATAGAGTTTTGAAGTCAATGGAAGAAGTCCTTATCAATGGGGATGTTTCCAGCACTAATTTTGGCAATTCTGTGAAGGTAAAATGATTAGATAACACAACTTATGTTCACTCATTCCATGGTTCTAAAATGTGATTTCAATTATGCTTGTAATTATGTTATGATTAGTAAAATTGTATATAAATATGAAAAAAAAATATAGCCACTATAAAGTAAAATGAAGGAAAATTACAATTGTGGAAGGTATTCCAATCACAATATTGTGCCCGTAACAGTCATCATGAGATAAATTTGAAACTAATTGATTTAAATATTTTCTTTGAAAAATAATTTCATATATTTTCTATTTCATATTGTAGGCTCCTGTGTATGCCACAAATAATTCATGCAGTTGCTTTTTTAGCAACACCAACACTATCATTAATGCCACTATTACATTTAGAGAAAAGAGTTATATAGTTCCTGCTTGGTCAGTCAGGCTTCTTCCATATTGTCAACATGAAGAGTATAACATAGCAAAGGTAACTTATTTTCTTTTTCGGTAGAAATTAAGGGGAAAAGTCAATAAAAAATAGAATAACCAAACACTTAGAATCTAGTTGTGCTATTAATCAATAGATCTCTTATCTGAAGGTGAATGTCCAAACATCCCTTATGGTGAAGAGAGCAAACAAGGCAGAAGATGAGCCAGAGTCATTCAAATGGGTGGGGAGGGCCCAAAATATTAATAATGCTCTTAATAGGAAATCTCCCTGTCTTTGCAAACCAATTTTTTGATCAAAAGGATTTTACTAAATACTAATGATGTTAGTGACTATCTTTGGTACATAACAAGGTAATTTTACTGACTTTGTTCTTTTTGTCTCTCTTTATTCTCTCCATAATTACCACTAACTATTTTCTATTATTATGACAGTCTTAAACTTGATAAAGATGATCTAGTTTGGATTGATGATATGTCTCTAAGAATTAATGGTAGTGGCCATGTAATTCATGCATTCATCAATGGAGAATATCAAGATAATTATGATAAATAATTAAATATCATTATATTAACTTCAAATCATATTAGCATTTATAACATGATTTGCATTTTGTTACTCATATAGGTTCTCATTAGGCCACATATGGCATTCA
>JANHAO010003441.1:0-26134 GCA_026873985.1 Saraca asoca
ACTTATTTACAAAGAATCACTCTTATACTTCCATAATTTAAGTCTAGGAACATTAAGATAACTCTATTTTCATAGAGTTATCAATCTCCTAATAAGGCTAACACATACATCACTATATATTAACTCTAGTACTTCTTTGGCACTTTCATCTTTTCGCTAAAGAATTTCTTAGTCATTTTCCTAATGAAACATGATTCACAAGTTTCATATGATTCATAATCATATGGATCCAAATATTCATCTTTATGTAACTAGTGATTCTTGTTTCATTAATATGACCAAGTCAACAATACCAAAGATAGGACAAATTTATGGATTCATTAAACTTTTGGTTTCTTATTTTTGATAGTTAAGATATCTTATATTAGTTTTAAGATATACATTCCATTAACGAGTTTGCCACTACCATAAAACATGTTACCATATGAAAAAGAACAAATCTTATTCTTAAAGGTAAAAGCAAATCCTTCTTCATCTAAACATGAAACACAAATAATAATCATAGAACTTGTAGGAACATAATAATAATTATAGTTCTAGAATTAAGACCATAGGCAATTCTAAAAGAAAGTTCCCCACCTTAATAGCAATAACTTTTGCTCCAATCATGACACTTAGGTTTACTTCACCTTTCTACAACTTTCTATTTTTTCTTAGTCTTCACATATCATTACAAATGTGTAAGCCACAACCTATATGTAATATCCAAGAATTAGTAGAATATTAAGACAAGTTTATGTTTATCACAAGGATATTTTCACCAAAAGTATAAGCTTCTCTAAGCTTCTTCTGCTTCATGATCTCGAGATATGCCTTGCAATTTTGCCTTTAATAGTCTTCTATTCTACAATGGGAGTAGATGCCTTTAAGAGTGCTCTACTTCTTTTGTACACCTCCTTTAGGTTTTTCAACCTCAACCTTAACCTTAGAACTCTTCTTGTTAGGCTATTTCTTCTTATTCTTTTCTTTCTTATGCTTAAAAAAGGTACTAACCATTAATATAGGTTATTTCTTCTTAAAAGACATTTTGACACTCTTAAGCATATTGATTAATTCTACAAGAGAGACTTCTACCTTATTTATGAAGAAATTCATGATGAACTGACCATATGACTCAAGAACAAAATGCAATATGATGTTCACTGCATGATCACTATTAATCACATGGTCGAGTTGGGCCAATCTTTTTTTCTTGGCCTTTTTCTTCTTCTTCTTTTCTTTCTTAGGCTTAAAAGAGGTATTGAACATTAATATAGGTTGTTTCTTCTTAAAAGACATTTTGACACTCTTAAGCATATTGATTAACTCTATAAAAGAGACTTCTACCTTATTCATGAAAAAATTCATGACAAATTGACCATATGACTCAGGAACGAAATGTAATATGATGTTCATTGCATGATCACTATCAATCACATGGTCGAGTTAGGGCAATCCCTCTATTAAGTAGATCATCTTTAGTATATGAGTTATAATAGATAATCTCTCGATCATCTTACAATTGAATAGTTCATGAGATACATGTTATCTCTCAATATGAGCATGTCCTTTATATAACTCTTGACAAATGTAAAATCATATCAAAAGGGATCATATTTTCATGCTACTATTAAAGTTGAAGAAACATTGAAGTTAACATCACACATACTACTTGTTCATCATTTTCCTAATGTTTCTTGTGAGTAACAAAGTTAAAACTTGCATACTTACTCAAACCTTCTAACAAAGGTATAAGAGGGTCCTTCTCAAGGGTGTAGGCTATCTTTTCCTACTCAAGGACATCTTCTAGTTTTGTAACCAATCCATGTAATTTGGCCTAATTAGCTTATTATCAGTCAATATGTTTCTTAAGATGTTAATCCATCATTGTAACAACCTTCAATAAGAATAGAGTGCATTAATATGTAAGTATAATGTTTAATTTACATGGACTTTAATAAAATGAACTCCCATTATTTTCTTTGATTCTCATGACCCTAAATCTTAGAATTGGATTATCATGTTGGATGATAATCATAGTGGATTAGGATCCTAGTTTAATTCATTTAATCATGATAGAGGCCAAGGAAACCAAATAAATTAGACTAGGTAGATAACTTAATTTTTCAATTACATCTCAATGTAATTCCTAATCATTAGATTGACAACTCCTTTTCATTTATTATCCATCATATTGAACATTATTAACAGCCTTTTGTTTATAATGTTCAAAGTGAAATTTTAATCATGCCCAAACACTGTATAGTCATGATAAGTGTTAGTATAGATGTCCTAGAGACAATCAGTTATAGTGGTATCAATACTACATATCTTAGCACATTTAATAAAAACATTATGCTTTGGCCTCTTTGTCAATATAATCTTATATATATTTGTGTACTATCTTAAAGTCCTTATAGTTGTAATTGTGTCCAAATAAATTACAATGGACATTATGATTATAAGATAATTTATACATATAGTTATAATTTCTAAGTATCCATAGTTGTTGAATAATTGAGAAAACAAGATATTAATTATTTATGACTAAATGAACACATGTTATGTTACATTCTTTGTAAGAATGTGGTGATCTTATACACTATTTGATATGGAGATACCTAGACAACCATATAGGTATATGTTAAAGAACATATGACTGGATCGACTTGCTATGAGAAACTATATGGAATGTTACTATGTGTTAATGGATTTCTCATGTGAAAGGTGGTGTATATGATCCTTAGACTTGACATCAACATAGTGTCTTATGTATAGAGTCATATACTTTGATCTATTTTAGGCTTGCACTCTTAAAGAGTATATATAAATAATTTTGGGTAAACTACAAAATAAATGAAGGTAGTGATTGATCAAGATGGAATTCATCCTCCATGATAACAAGGAAAGATATTCAAAAGATATTCTGACATTTGTGCTATGATAAAAAAAAATCATATGCCTATGTATTGATTGATACATAACAAGAGTTTTAAGTATAATCAATTAATGTTACTTAAAAAGAGTTTGATGTAAGAACGATTGCGAGATAGCACATGGTCAAACATACACCCCAAATTTAATGTTTACAAGGTTGTCACTTGAACCATACTCTTGGTCTAAATTAGAGATCAAGAGATGAAAGGATTGAATTACACTCATACACCTTGTCATAAAAGGATCTGATTTCCATAAATCTATTCCTAGCATTTGGGTAGTCATGATGCTTTGCTAGAAGCCAATATTGATCTTTGAATTTGTTTAAATAGGTAGTTAGGTGGACCAGCTAGCTAGTTGTGTATAGTGGCTAATTAACCAACAAGCTGGCCGAACCAGCCAGCCATAGTTAGAGATTGGATGAGTTTTCTTACTATCACACATCGTTGTACTAGCTACCATGATTAATTATGATAATAATCAATTAGCCCCATGATTTAATCACAAAAATACAATTTAGAAAATTAATTACTATGATAATCAATTTTCAAAAAACTTGCCTAAATTGTGTTCATGTGATTATGGAAACTTTCCTTAACTTTCAAATTAATTTGAATATAATCGTAAATTGCTTGGAAATAATTTTGAAAAATTTCATTTTATTTTAAAAATCAATATTAATTGATTGGAAGTGATTTTGGAAACTTTCTTTTAATTATTTATTTGGTACAAAAGTTTTGGAAAGTTACATGGATTTCACTAATTAATTGATTTTTGAATTAATGATTAGTAATTTTCAAAATAGATTGATTGTGATGTTTAATGATGGAATCAAATTAGTTAACTTATTTAAATTAAATGTTAATCAAATAACTTGAAACATGAATAACCATAATTTGAATGAAATAGTTAATGTTCTATGATTTCATATCTTATATGCCTGATGTATACTTGAATGCATGGAAGGATGATTATGGACTAAAGTTTTTATCATGTATATTCTATTTTTGGGTATTTTTATTAAATAAGGTCTACATATCCTACCTTTCTCTATATTCTGAATGTAAAATTCTCTTCTCATCCCACTACACTTGAATATAATGCAAGATTTCTTCTATAAAATGTAATTAGTTACATATGATAGAAATCAAGGAATTTTATTTTTCTTTTGGAGGAAGAAGAAGGCACCTAAGTGAGAAGGGTGACAAGAGTTGTATCACATGATGATTCTTCCCTTTTATGGCTCTAGGGAATAATTTAAATGGTCCATAATCATCTTGTATATGTTATGCATGCATGTGATTTATATGTATGATATAAATGGGAATGTATGTATGACATAGACTAGTAAAGATATGCATGCCTAGGATTTATATGTATGATATAAATGGGATGTATGTATGATGTAGACTAGTGCATGAGACCTTTTATAATTAAAACCTAGACTAATTAAAATATCTCATACTAATTTAAGTTGCATGTTAAGAACATATTTCAATGCCACCCATCAAAATAATGGTAAATAGGAATTGATTTCATGATAACTTGTTGGCCTCTATCAAGGTTTTGCTACATCTTTCATATTATCGATATTCAAATATATATATAATATTCTTGTTTGACAATTTCAACTTAGCAAACATGTATTGTTTGGATGACCCTAATCATGACCATACATTGTTTAGGCATTATTAGGTTTCACTTTGAACATTATAAACAAAGAGTTATTAATAATGTTTGATATGTTAAATAATAAATGACAAAGAGTTGTTAACCTAATGATTAAGAATTACATGGAGAAGTAATTGACAAGGATATCTTTTTGTACTCTAATTTATTTAGATTCTTTGGCCTCTGTTAAGTTCAAGTAAATTAGACTAGGATCCTAATCTACTATAATTGTCATCTAACATGATAACTTGATTCTATGATAAAAGGTCATTAGAATTGAAGAAAATAGTAAGAGTTCATTTAATTAAAGTCTATATAAAAATGAATCTTATGCTTAGATATTAATCCCCTTTATTCCTTTTTAAGGTTGCTAAAAATGATGAATAACATATCTTTAAGAGGTATTCTGACTGATAATAAGCTAACTGGCCCAAAATATGTGGACTAGTTACAAAACTTAAATATTGTCCTCAAGTAAGAATAAATGGCCAATGTCCTTGAAAAAGACCCTTCTACACCTCTATTTGAAGGTTCAAGTGAGTATGGAAGTTTTGATTTTGATGCTTACTTGAAATAGGATGAAGACACTGAACAAGCAACATGTGTCATGCAAACTTTAATGTCTCCTAAACTTTAGAAGTACCATGAGAATATGATACCCTCTAAGATGATTTGGCATTTATTAGAGTTATATAAAGCATGTGTTCAAATAGAGAGATACCAGGTATCTTAAGAACTGTTCAACTATAAGATGGTTAAGGAATCATCTGTTGCAACTCATATACTAAAAATGAGTAGGCTAATAGAAAGATTAGCCTAACTTGACCATATGATTGACAATGATTATGCAGTGAACATCATATAACATTCCCTTCCTAAGTCATTTGGATAATTTGTCATGAATCTCTTCATGAATAAGATAGAAGTATTTCTGGCAAAGTTACTTAACATGCTTAAAATTGTTGAAATGACCCTGAAGAAAGAATAGCCTATACTGATTGTCAATACTTCTTCTAAGCCTAATAAGAAAAAAAAGAATATGCTAAAGAAGAGTTCTAAGGCTAAGGTTATGGTTGAGAAACCTAACAGAGGTGCACAAAAGAAGAAAAAGAGCAATTCCAAAGGCATCTACTATCATTATGGAATAGAAGGTTAATGGAAGCAAAACGGTAATGTTTATCTTGAGACCATGAAGCAAAAGAAGCTTGGAGAAGCTTCTACTTCAAGAAACTATAAAGAAAAAGCTTACAAAAGCTTCTATTTCCATAAGAAACCAAAGTTTAATGAATCCATATACTCGTCCTATCTTTGGTATTATAGTCTTGGTTATATTAATGAAACTAGAATTACAAAATTTACCAAAAAAGGTGAATGTGCCAAAAAAGTGCTAGAGTTGATACATAGTGATGTATATGGTCCAATGACTACTCTAGGCAAAGGAAAATTTTCTTACTTCATTACTTATACCGATGATTACTCTAGGTATGAGTATGTGTATTTGATGAAACATAAGTTTGAAGCCTTTGAAAAGTTCAAAGAATTCAAATATGTAAAGAAACAAATTGGAAAAGTATCAAGACACCTAGATCAGATTAAGGTAGAGAATACTTAGCTAGGAATTGATGGATGTTTTAAAATAGTTTGGGATTGTTTTACAATCGACTTCTCTTGCAACACCACAAATGAATGATTTTTCAAAAAGGAAAAATCATACCTTGCTTGAGATGGTATGTTCCATGATGAGCTTTGTAACTTTACCTATCTCTTTCTTAATTTGGAAACTACTACATATATCCTTAGTTGTGTCCTATCAAAGTATGTTGATAAGGCATCATATGAGCTATGATTTGGGAAGAAACCAAGTCTCTAACATAAAGATTTGGGGATGTTTTGCTTATGTCAAGTAGATAATCATAAACAAGTTGGGATCTATGAATGATAAAAGTCAATTTATATGACACCCTAAGGAAACGAGGGGTTACTACTTTTAACACCCTGTTGAACAAAAGGTTTGTCTCAACAAACACTACCTTCTTAAAAAAGGGGTTTAACAATGAAAAGGCTAGTGGGAGTAAAGTAGAACTTAAAGAAGTTTAAAAGCCACAAAATGACAAATATCATATAATTTAAGATAAGCTTGATCAAGTATCTCAAGGAGTTGAGATAAGTAATCAAGCTCAAATTACACATGCACTCCAAAGATCTAATAGGAAATGTCATGAACTTAAAAGATATAGTTTTCTCCTTACACAAGAAAATGATACTAAGCCTACCAATTATTAGGAAGCAATACCAAATATTGATTCCTTGAAGTGACAAGAAGCTATGAAATCCAAAATGGATTCAATGCATGAGAATAAAGTGTGGCACTTGATCACTTCATCCAAAAAGGTAAAACACATTGAGTGCAAGTGGACCTTTAAAAGAAAGATAGATATAGATGGCAAGATACAAACTTACAAGGTTAGGTTGGTGGCAAAAGGTTACAAGCAAGTTCAAGGAGTTCACTATGAGAAAACCTTTTTGCCAGTTGCTTTGTTAAAGTCTATTAGGATTTTACTTGCAATAACCACATATCATACTATGAGATTTGGCAAATGGATGTCAAACAACTTTCCTTAATGGAAACCTAAAAAAGGATGTATATATGATACAACCCAAGGGCTTTATCTCTAAGACCAAACCTTATAAGGTTTGGAAGCTAAAGTAGTCCATTTATGGACTAGAGTAAGCTTCATGGTGTTGGAACACCCATTTTGATGAAGTAATCAAATAGTTTGATTTCATTAAGATTGTTGATGAACCATGTGTGTACAAAAGGTTAGTGGGAGCGCGGTTGTGTTCTTATTGTTGTATGTAGATGAGATACTCCTTATAAGAAATGACATTCCCATTTCACATTCTATTATAGTTATCCAAGACATGCTTTATAGAGGACTTAGGAGAAGCAAGCTTTATTTTGGGTATGAAGATCCATAAAGATAGATTTAAAAGGTTGCTTGACCTCTCCCAATCCATGTACATAGACAAGATGTTAAAGAGGTTTAGCATGGATGGGTCTAAGAAGTGGATCTTATCCATGTCTCATGGTGTTCACTTGTCTAGAAAAAAGTATCCTAAGATGAAAGATGAATAGAAATGCATGAATGAAATTGCTTATACATCTACAAAAGGATTAATCATGTATATCATGCTATGTACATCGCCAAATGTCTTCTATGCACAAAGTGTAACAAGTAGATATCAGACCAACCCAGGTGAAAATCACTAGAGTGAAATCAAGATCATCCATAAGTACTTGAGATAAACTAAGGATATGTTTTTGATATATGAAGGAGACCCTAATTTGAGAATCAAATGTTTCATCGATGCAAGCTTTTAGTCAAATCAAGATGATTATGAATCACAATCAAATTTGTATTCACTTTTAATGGAGATGCAATTTGTTAGAAAAGTTCTAAGCAAATCAAATTCTATAACAAAATTCCTTGTTGCTTTAGAAGCAACATAGGAAGCTGCTTGGATAAAGAAGTTTTTCACTAAATTAGGGATGGTTCCTAACATTGTTAATCAAAATGGAAATCTATTATGATAATAATGAAGCTATAGTACAAGCTAAGGAACTGAGGTCTCATCAAAGATCCAAGCATGTCTTAAGGGATTACTATTTCATCAAAGAGATCATAAAGTGCAACGAAATAAGAATAGAATGTATTCATATCAATGACATTGTAATGGATATACATGAACAATGAATTTAAACTCTTTGAAAACTTAAAAGACTCATGAACTGAACAAGGTTCTAAAATTAATATTTACCACTCTTTAGTTACAGAATGCTAAAATCAATAGTAAATTAGAAGACCAAACAATCACTTCATGTCAATCCTTAGCTTCTAAGCATGCGCCAAAATATTGAAGAGACTTACAAGACAAGAAGAATCTGATCGCTTTGAAATACAAGAACAATGGAAAGAATAATTGCAATTATTCTGCTATAGTGACCTAGAAAAGTGTAATTATTCTACTAAACTTGACAAAAAAAATGTGAATATCTAGTGCAATTCTATCCTTATTTTTAATTTTAATTTTAATTTATGATATTTATTAAATTTTTTTAAAGAAATTTCCACTCTAAAAATAATTCTCTTACCAAATCCAAACATAAAAAATCATCTTTACAAATAATTTTAACATATCCTAAAAAATAAAGTGCATTATTCCCAAATAAATAATCTCGAACCTTATTCTTCCAAAAAATTTGAATTAAGTTAAGCAAGTATAAAACTTCTCAAAGGATGTTTAAAAAAAAATAGCAAATGATGATAATGCATATTTATTATTAGTAAGGTGAAAATTCATAATTTTTATAAGAAAATCAACTGTTCATGTTAGCCAAGATTAATCTAACAACATATTTTCCTTGGTTTTAATGTTGAAAAATAATTTTATCTAACAGTGTGTTTTATTGTTTTTGATTTATTTTGCAGGTTCAAAGAAATATGATTCAAGATATCCAAGATTAGTTTTAGGACTTATTTTATTTCAGTAGGATCTTCTGTAAATGAATTCAAATGATATTTGATCTAAATAGCAATGAGGTAGTCTTTAAACCACTTGAAGAAAATTATAAAACTATTTTTAACTTCATGAATCAATTTGCACATTGATGCATTAAAGAACTTATGAAAAATTTATATTCAAATTGAAGTTGCAATCGATTTGTGAAATACAGATTTGAAAAATTGTTTCACCGAAGGTTGGGAAAATAATCTACTTGATGCAGCAATCAATGCAAAGGCTATGAATAACAGACTACATTTTGATTACTACATTAATTAGTTAGTTGTAACAATTCATAATCGATACTATAATTGATGCAATAACTAAAAAACAGTTATTCTATTACAAACGGTTACAGCAGTTGCAACAGTCCAACTGCCTCTTCTATTTAAATGATTTTTCACAATTTCTCTATACATTCATGTGTGAAAAATTCTTATAAGAAGAGCTAAACATGTTTTCTCTCTACCTCATCAAATTTCTAAGATTTATTCAAGAGTTTTAGATCAAACATCAGTTGAGTTTATCTTAGTTTGTTTGAGATTTTTATCTCAAACACTGGTATTATATTACTCAATCCTTCTTATTCTATTTCTTTTCATTTGAGATTTATAGGATTTAGAAATATGTATAGGTTTTAAAGAGCCTATTCCAATTCTTATAGGTTAGTAAGAAACCTGTTTAATTTCTTGTGCTGTTGATGTAAACTGGCATTTCAAGAGCTTCGTAAATTCTAATAGTTTTGTTTTTCAATTTATGAGGTCTTTCGGTTGATAAAGATTAAGTGGAGTGGACTTGAATTATGATTTCAATTCAAGTTAAATCATTTTAAAAACATATGTCTTCAACTTCTCTTTCTGCACTTATATCTTGTTATTCTTGCTATTACATTCATTATTAATTTGCTACATATCTCATAAAAGATAAGTCAATATTAGATAAAGGTGTATACAAATTCTCCAACGAGAAAAAGGCAAGATCCGTTTGTTTTCCACAATCTAATTTTTATTGGGACCATCAATTCAAAACTTGATAAATAATAAATAATTGAAAAAGTAATTTTTAAAATTTATAATTATTCATTCTATTAATTGTCTTAATCAACGATTATGCTCCACTTCACTTTTTGGAATGTATCATCCATTTTAAAATTAGGAGTTAAATTCTCCATTGATTATACATATTCTAATTATCCAAACAATCTTTTTTGTTTTTTTTTTTTAATTCTTCTATATACTAGTTGCAAAATTTGATGTATGTAATTATCTTCTCTCAAATAAGGAATGAAATTGTGATTTAAACTAAAAAAATAATTCATATTCAAGTATGAGAATTTATTACCATTCAGAGTAAATAGAATGGCCAACATCCTTTGCCAAAATCACAATACTAGTATGCAATTATACAAAAAAAAAATAAAATAAAATAAAGAAAACAAAGAACCAATGATACGTACAACAAAGAGTACAATTAAAAAAAAATCATAAATTGCTTGTGGTTACAATATTCTCATTAGATGTTGACCAGGACACTTGAGTGGAACCCTATGGCTTCATATATGGCTTGTAGTTGCAATTACATAAATGGCTTGTACTTGCAAGATAGGTTAATACATTCTACTTTAAGCTATGAAATGTATCTTTTTGATCTAAAACTTCTTGTAGAACTAATCTGCAAGAAAATAAACAATGTGTTAGGATTCAAACATGGCTAATTTACAATTTGCATACAAAGAAGTTATGATGTAAATAGAAGTACCTCTTGAAAGCATACAAGCTAGATGGTTTTCTCTTTCCCACTAGAGTACCCAGAGTTTGATGGTCCACTCATAGGAGCAGAGCAAAGCATTGCAGTGACTGCTGCATCATGGCGTCTATGAGCAACTGCAACAACACCAAGTGGCACATCAGAAACAAGACCACCACTGACAACCTGCAGAAAAAAACCATAGAGCCATAAAAAATTGACTTCATTTAGATTTCATAGCTATGCAAAAGATAGAAAAATGCTTACCAAAATGTCTTTTTGTAGTTAGGTGGTGTGCAATTACCTGGTGTGCACTAGCTATTCCCACATCCTCAAGAACTATAGCAACCTGGGACATTTTAAACACAATCTTTACACATTTGCTTATAGTAATATTACAATTTGGGATATCAAAATGGTAAAAATATTTGTATGAATTTCACCCAAAAAAATATGTGTATCCATATAGTCACTACCGAAAATTTAGTGCGTTTGAGAGAGAGAGAAAGAAAGAGAGAGTAATAGAGAGAATTTTGAGGCCTGTAATCGAGAATTTGGATCTAGAAAACTATATAAGGCCGTGTATACAATACTACAAAGGTAATACCAGATATATAGATACAGAACAAAGTAAACTTAAAAGGCATGCTTTATTCCTGGAAAGATGTATGCTAAGGAAAGATGTTTGCTAAGAGTTGAAGGCTTCCTTTTCAGTTAATTTGTACTCAAGAGAATTCATGAAAGAACCATCAACCATATCTTAGAAATATATTATAAGATGTTATATATGAAATCCGGATCGTCCTTGATAGACCAGTGAATAGCCCACACGTGTCAAAGACCCAGCTCGAAGAATACTTAAATTGCTACGCCTTCAGTTCGCATTGCGGAGCAACCTCCTCAGCTTGAGCCCGTTCCTGATAAAACAAACTCAACTTCGCCATCCTGAAGATAGACACTCCCCAGACCAAAGGATCTGGCCAGCAAGGCTCGATTGACAACTGGGAGCTCGCTAGATAGAAGACCAATTCATGTTCTGCCCAACGGATACACGGGGCCCACCTGTTGGAGGCAATCTGCAATAGCTAAATTATAGGATTTAGTCTGTCTGTTCAATCTTGTATATTAAATGCTGATGTAATAGATTTACTGTATGTACAATTACAATTATAACCTCCTCTCCTCTATAAAAACAGGAAGGAGATGAACATTAAAAAGGGAGAGACATCTGTGTATTGAAACTTTGTAGAAATATTTTGATATCAATACACTACCATGGACGTAGGGTTTGGTTCTGTCCGGATTTGACCGAACTATGTTAAAAACCTTTTGTGCTTTCCTACTGCTCTTCCCTCCTTTCTTGTTGACTTAGCTCATTTACTATCTTAGAACCAATTAACAGCTTGAGATCCCGAAAAAATCCCCTGTTGGCTGGAGTTTGGGTCAGAACCAAAATCTACCGTCAACATAGGAGAATAATAATGATGCTTGTTGCATTTTGTTTTGTAACAAGCCGTGGAATATCAATTGCTTGAATAGTACATAAAATAGTTAAATCAATTTTAAGAACTAGATAAGGATAACTCTGGACAACAAGAGCCTAAATGATAAGAAATTTGGTCATTAATTTTGAAGGAACTCTATGACGCAAGCTAAATAGAAGAAGAAGAAGAAGGAGGAGGAGGGGAATAATATTTTATTACAAAGTCCAAACTAGCTAATATTAAAATATAAAAATTATTATCATGTATATTTCTACTTTAAATTTAAAAGGAAATTAGATGAATCATGAGTAGTGTATAACTTAGATAAAGAAAATTAAGTAGTACTCCCTATTGATTGTTCTAGTTTATTTGAATGCTATATTAAAGCTTATACATATTGGTGATAAAAATCTAAGTAAAAAGAAAGTAATTAAATAGTAGTAATTGTTAGTATTATCAATTGATGATATATGTCCTATAAATAATAACCTACTTAATAATATCAAATTAGTTAAATTAAGAATAAGACATGAAAAACTAGGTGTAAGACAAAATAAATAAAAAATTGGTGATACAAATACATATATGTAACAAGATGTATTAGTAAGAATAAAAACATGGAATTATAGTATAACTTGAGCATGTGAATAAAGTCCAATTGATCATCTAGAATTAAGTTAGAATAATATTACCTTCATGCACACGTGGATATTAATTAAAAAAATGGTGAAGGCTCAATTAATCGAAAAATTAGATGTAGTAAATGGAATGATGGCCTGTCATCATTTAAATTTTAAATATTTAGGAATTAAATAGAGGTATAAAATATGTTAAGACTAGTGGAGACATCTATTAGATGTTCTTTACACCAATCATGGCTAGCAGAAATTGAATCATAACAAAAAAGGTATTAGAGCATGGTTTAAAGACAAATAAAACTGATTCTCAATGTAGCCAATGTGGAAACCTAGAGTTCTACTCTATCAGATATGAAGAAAGAATAATATAAGTAATTTATGTGTATTTGAAAACACTTATTGCTTATGAGATTCTTTTTAAATGATTTAATCGGGAGAAAATTAAGTATGTTATCTAAAATAAATTACAATATCTTATGTATACTGTGTTTGTAGGAAAGATTTTCGTGAGTTTTTCTATTTTAGATTTTCACGAGTTTTTCCTTGAAGATATAATTTCCACCAATTTTATACATTTTATCAATATTTTATTATTTTAACACTATATTTATTTCAAATTATTATATAACATTTCAGGCACACAACATGTTTTTAAGCTCAACACCATTTTCTAGAAAAATTTATTTAAATTCATTTTCTCCGTGACTTTCATAAAATTCTCATATGCATCCAAGATCACATTAAGAAGAGTAAACTCCCATAGCAACTTTAAGAAGAGTAGGTTGATTAGTTTATCATGGATAGAGAATATAATTTCCTCAGGGAAACCCATGAAATACATAAAGATATTTTAGATATGATATATGCACGTGAACTGATACAAATCAAGTGGGATTTAGAATATTATGTGCAATAGGAGATGAAAATTATTTTTTATCACTGAGAATAATGATTCATGATTCATAGTGTAATATAGAAGGGTGCATTTTACACGGTATTGAAGCATACAACCTTACATGATATGTCGTTAGAGCATACAACATTTTAGACATCATTTCTTCTATTAACCCATAATACCAGTATAATTATATATGACTTTTCTTACAAGGCCAATAAAACTACATGATGAATAACCTGTGGGTCTCACACCTTAACACAACAAGACAGTCATTACTCATTATTTATTTTGGTTGATCAAATGATTCCACACTCTTATTCAAACAACCTCCCATGAAATTATCATAGAAGACACATATTGACATGTTTCAAGATATGAGATAAAATAAGATTTCATGTTACGCATAATTACGTAAAAACAAAGATTAAAAAAGATTAGAAAGATAAAAATGATTACAGTTATTATTTGTATATGGTATAGATAATATTTTTCCATGGTACATTAATCATATATGATTTTAAGATCAAAATGTTTTTAGCTCACAGATGGGTTAAAAAAAATTTATTCATTGAATGTTCGGATTGTACTCATGCATTCTTTTTTAACATTTTCATGTTAAGTGAATCCTTGAGGAATATTTCATTTAGAAGAAATTCCTCCATATATGTATCATACATGTTAATATCTTAATTATCTTTGTTATTATCTTTTAATGATTGATGTCCTTTGAAAAGTCAAATGATCCCTTTACAATGACTAGAATGGTCAAAACGGAGCTCTAAATATAAGGAAGGCACATAATTAACAATGCCATTGATTAACCCAAAGGACACACAAATCAAATTCACATACAACTCTTTCTTTTACAAAATGACAGCATATGTATCTTGATTTAGAAACTTCGCTTAATCCAATAATTAATACTGAAACATTGAATTGTTCTAATTTTTCAAGCTGCGTGCTTCACCAGCATATAGTCAATTGGTCATGACTATCACGAGAATTCGGATGATTCACTGCTTATTCCATTCCTGCCAAGTATGATTGTCAATCCATGAACTACTAAGATTTTCACTACCAAACTCCTTTGGACAATCACTAAGGGGCTGTTTGGGAAGCTGTTAAACAGTTTTTTTATTTTTTTTCTACAAAAATAAAAAAAATCTGTTTAACAACCTGCTTTCAAAAACTGTTTTTTAAAATTTGTTTTCTAAAAATATAACTGAAAAAATAATTTTCAAGAAATACTAAAATAGTATTTTCTCTTATTTTTATATGAAACTCTTTTCAGATTTTTTTCAAAATAAGAAGAATACATGTTTTTATTAATGACAAAGTTATAAATAATATTAAATATATTTTTTCATCTTAAAAAATAAAGAAAACACTTATTTTCAAAATTTACATCCAAATAAATTTTTTATTTTTTTGTTCTAAAAAAATAATTTTTAAAAATAATTTTTAAAAAAATAATAAAATAAAAATACCTAAAAATACTTTCAAACAGCAACCAGG
The DNA here is from genome assembly GCA_026873985.1 of Saraca asoca. Lineage (NCBI taxonomy): Eukaryota > Viridiplantae > Streptophyta > Magnoliopsida > Fabales > Fabaceae > Saraca > Saraca asoca. The sequence goes on from JANHAO010003441.1 coordinate 15,432, forward strand.
TCGTAAACTGTGATCAGGATATTGACGGTTATGATGATTCGTGGATTATGAAAGCAATCATGTTAATTGTCATTGTGATGATTTTTGTGCTGTCATTACAATGCTCGATGCATATTCAATAAAGTTCTACTTGTAAATGATAATTTTCACCTTGTAGTATATCTCTCTCACGATTTCTATGTACATATTGATGATTACCATGTCTATTATGATGGTGATGAATAGAATATTAGTCTATTAGAGTTTGACTATTGTCTTCAGTATCAGATGTTTGTACAAAACGTTGATTATTATCGTGTTGCAGATAGTAAGATGTTCAAATTTAAAGATTGGGCTTATTGCTCAAAAGAAACATAGAAGAATCAAGGGACTGATAGTGCACAATACAGTAGTACGGACTATCATAAAATAGTTCAAGAGCGTTGCTCACATATATTGGCAAAGATGATCGTATTGGATCAAGAATTACGCAACTGAAAGAGAGAAAATTCCCGAAAAGCAAAACATGTCGCAGAAAAGTATGAAGTCTTCGTTGGAACAAATAACAACAATTGTACTAATGATCCAAAAACAAGTATGTAAGTGATGCTCATAGAGATTATCAATTAATTTATATCAGAAATGAACGTGTCGTCAGAAGATGTGAAAGAACGAGAATTTGTCGGTGCTAGAGAAACACATGCGAGGCTTCGATATACTAACTGTAAATGTATATTACCATGTAAAAAGATAGACAATATGCATAGACATTGCCAACTAAATATATTAAGCAGAAATGTAATTGTTAGAGAAGAAAGCGCAAGCTCTGCAGCTGCATAGATGCTTCATGGTGGAAATTTGAAATTAGCAAATAGTAGAGCATATTAATTAGATAAATTAAAATAACCAATTTATCAGATCTATTGAATCATATTACAAAATATCATATTTATAAATATAAATTTAATTAATAATAATAAAATGTATCTGATGATATATGAGAATTCATTATAGCAAAAGTTTCTTTAGTAGATTTGCTTCTTATAACTCTTGTAGAGAAAAGGGAGAAAAACTATATTTAAAGTCTCAATAGAGCTACTATTGCTTTATAAGGGTATAAGTAGATTTTTTTCTCCATTTTCTTTGGTATAGTTATAAAAAGTGAGCATGTTAAAAAAGTTTTGCTATAATGGATTCTCAAGCAGTACTAAATTTGATTTTATTCTTATTAAGTAAATTTATATATACAAATCTAATACTTTGTAGCCTGATTCAATAGATCTAATGAATTGACTATTTTAATTTATCTAATTGATCCATCAATGGGTATCAAAGTCAATTTTTTTTCTTTCATGTTACAAGGCTCAAATATGTGTAATTTTTTTGTTTAATAATTTCATATAAGTAAATTGTTAAAAATCCATAATATATATTGAGAAAAATTATGGGTTAAACATTAAATTTTTTTGCCTCTTCTATATTATTTAATTGCATAAATTGATTATAACCTTCATGAATTTTGAGATGGAATCACAAATTGAATTAATTTAGTTTTTTCAAAAAAATTAATTTTTTAAATTTGAATAATTTAAAGGAATATTTTTCAAATCAATTTATGAATTGATCTCAAGAGTATGTGATGTACAAAATACACCAATCAATTTGAACAAATACTATTTAAAACTAAAATTTTTTAGAAATTCATGATTTTTTGTTATCAGAAGATTGGTTTGATATAATTCAACCTAATTATTAGAGATTTATTCAAATTACTTCATAATTCTATATTAGAATAATTAGACAAAGAAAAGCACTTGATAAATTTCTAAAAATTCGAACACATGTAGTATCAATTTCAAAAATTTTCCATTTAGATAAGAAAGTTTAATACTTTTCCTTGTAAGATTGTATTGATTTTTTCAATGATTTTATGAATTTAATAAGGGGATTTGTTTTAGATAAATTTAGGCAAAAAAATTCATACAAAAATTATTTAAAATATGATTGAATTAAATGAGTTTCCAAACCAGGTCAAGTCTACTTAGTGTCAATGATATATAGGGCCACATGCCACTATAGAGGTGGCAAATACCAATAAAAATTACATCACTATGCTCCACTCTCCAAACTCTATTTGTAATAATTTTTTTAGATTATTTTGAAATTAAAAATATTTTATTATTTTTTTTGTATAATTTATTTCAGTAATTATTTGATATTATTTGTGCCTAAAAATTTTATTATATGTTTGCTACATATTGGACTACTATTTGTAGTTTTTCCATATTTTCTAAAAATAATAATATTTTATATAATTATTATCCTATTTATTTGAGTATTAATTTCATGTTTTTTAGACATGAAAATTTTATTATATGATTATTACATATTATACTATTGTATGTAATTTTTTTTGGATTGATTTGATATTATTTGCATATTTGAACATTTACTAGATTATTATGTGCAATTTGTAAAATTATGTATAAATCAATTTTGCTCATATTATGTCATCAAATTTTGTGTAATTGTGTACTTACCTATCATGAGATTAGCTGTAAAAAATTTTGCTAAAATTAAATTTTAGAATTGTATTGAGGAGAGTGCTATATTAGTAATATATATATATATACCTTATTAGTATAGTATTATTAACATAGTTTGCTAGTGATAATGTGAGTATTAGGATTACTTGTCATGTTCTTTAAATTTTGAATACCCTATTGTTGTTAGGTTTTAGGAATGTAACATTCAATTTTTGTGCCATATTATGAAGTCTTAAATGTACTATCAATTTTGGGTTTCATAATATAATATTGTTTGAAATTGCATAATTATTGAGGAAATATTATAGCATGACTATATTAAACATGCAATTTTGAAAATTTATGATAAATTTTATAAATTTTTATTTCCTCAATCTTTTGTTACCTATGTAATTGATTACCATGAAAATAAGAAATGGGAGAAATTATGAGAATTGAGTTAAGTGGAAGATATCTAGGCTAAATTGCTGATATCATATCTAGCAATCATCAAATTTCGTATTTGGCAAGGAGAGAGGGAGAACTAAACATAGATGATGACTCTACTGCTGCATAATGGCTCTTTGTAAAAAGTGGATGCACTCTAATAGAGTGAACTTGATGGTTATAATGTATACTAAGGATAAGACCATCATGAAAAAAATTGCTAACTCTCCAAATGCCAAAGTGATTATGAATTTTGCAGTTGATAAGTTTGTAAAGTTTGATAAGGCTGCAAAGGATATTACCTCTCATTGCTGGATAAAATTATTTAGGATGGTATTAGTGGAATTAGTGAACATATTGTGAAGCCAGTATACTATTATGATTGCTCATAGGTGTGAAAGTGAACTTAGAAAATAGCCATTTGATTTAGCATGTTTTAGAATCTTCTCTAGTTAAAATTGATGATGTTTAGATATCATATCACACCCAAGAAAGTGAGTAAACTTTCAGTAAAATAAATTTTATAGTTAGTCAAGTAGAAGATGATGTGAAGCATTGAATAATCTTTGTGCTCACTTTGTTTCACATGGATCAAGTGTTGAGGATGGAAATAAATATCACCCAAAGGAACTTAATTTTGAAAAATAAGAAAACTGATTTGAGTGCATATCACAATAAATCAAGATGTTCCACTGCCTCTGGTGAGACATTCTATCAAACACTTGATGGTTAGATAGAGGTGCAATCATTTGCATTACAAATTTATTATTAGTGTTAAGAACCAAGAGGAAGCCAAGCGATAAAACCTAATAGTTAGTTTGGAATGGTGAAAAAGTGCAAGATCAATATGTAAAAGTAGTTATCATTTGGAAATTAAAGAGTTGATCTATTAAATACTGTGGTTGGATACAAAATAGTTACAATTAATGTGGGATCCTCAATGTTGTAGAATTGGTATGTAGATGATATCTCAATAGAAAGATAAAGTGATTGATAAAAGAAGCAATTCTTCTTAACCTAGACTTATCCCTTTTTTTATGTGTATTAATTACATCAAGGGAAATATTCCCTGCTAGAATTAGTGGACTAGAACATTGGATGTATTGGAGTTGATTCACAATAATGTAAGTGAACTGAAAACACCAAGTACTATAGGTAGATACTGATATTCCACCTTCATTAGTGATTGATGAATTTCTGTTAGGAGGAAATATCCATTGAAGAGTTGGAATCCTTAAATTCTTTTGGGGTGTTTAAAGTTGAGATTAAACGAAAAAATGATAAGAAAATTAAGTGTATCAATTATGATAAAGGTGGTGAGTGTTATGAAGATATGATAAACTGATGTAAATTTTGATTCTTTTGTAAGATATTTTAAAAATTGTGAATTTTTTAGGCTAACAACCTTATACACTCGAACACTCGAATAGGATTAGATCATAAAAAGGTTGAATTGCATGATTTTGGATATGATTGGATGCATGTTCATACATTAAATTTTATTAGACTTTATATAGGGTGATGCTTTAAAGATTGTGATGTATATTCTGAATCAAATCCCCATATGATTTGCTACGTAAGAAAAGCCTAGTCTTAGGCATTTCCATATCTAGGGTTGTAAGGCTAAAGTGAAGCCATATGATTCATTTATTAAGTAACTTGATCTGAAAACTATTGATAGTCACTTCGTTAGATGTTGTAGTGGCTACAAAAGTAGTAGATTTTATTGTCTAATCAACACCACTAGGGTTATTAAAGGACTTGGATAGTTAAAGTGAAAGACCATGTTATGAGTGAGATCCGGAGCCCTCTGAATGGGCTAATAAAAGACCCGGACAGCTATAGAGCTCTGGCTCACTAAGGTGTTAGAGGTGTGAAGCCTCAGCTCGTGTGATCAGTAACTTTCCTCATGCGAGCTCCTTCCAGCGAGAATAAACTTAAGGCAGCAACGACCTCCGAATAGAGAATCTGGTTTGCCCAGAATGACTTTCACCTAGAAATCCCATGAATAGGAGATAAGCTTATGGCATACTTAAGAGACAAGGGTCTTATCCACATAATGCAATCTGTAGTTGCCAAAATTAAAAGATACACTATCTTGTATGAACATTACATGATGTAACACATTTACAACTTGTAAATTTACTATTGTAACCTCTTCTCCTCTATAAATAGGAGGAAGGAGCACTCTATAAAGGAGAGCTAAGACTGAAAAACTACATTGAACCTCTGTAGAAATCCTTCCATATCAATACACTACTGTAAACATAGGGTCTAATACTGTTCGAATTTGACTGAATCATGTTAAAAGCTCTATGTTCCTTATTGCTCTTCCTTTTCTTCTTGCCTTCTGCATTTATTTGCTGTATTTGCAACCAGATTACAGTTTGAGTCCCAAAAAGAATCCTTCATTGACTGGAGTTTAGCCCAGAACCAAAATCCACCATCAACATTTTGACCCCATCTATGAGGACTCATCTATAGTCTAGTTGATTCTCTACACTCAAGTTTATCCTTTGTCTAGCCGTAATGACTAGAGGAAAAACTATCAGGAAGTCTCAGACTATCATTAACCATTTGGAAAGTCATACGACAAGTTCTTCTACCACCAGGACCATTAATGGCTTGCCAGCCTATATTCGCCACTGACCTGTCATTACTATGCTAGGGGTGATGAAATGCAAGCTTGGCACCAATGCCAAGAGGTATTAGAAAATATAGTAAAAGAAATGGTTGAAGCATTTAAAGTTTTGGCATAAGTGCAAGCTTAGAATGTACAAAGACAAGCTAAAGTCATCGTACCCTGGAATGGTCATTAGTAGCAACAAGCTGAAAGCTCGAACAGGGTCAACTGAGAGCACATGTCAGATCATCACTCATGCGATCAAGAGAGTAAGAAAAGTCACCAACCTTCTAGTAAGGGCTCAAAAGCATTAGCCCAACTGATGGAGGAGCTACTGCAGAAGGTGAAACAACTGGAAGAACACTCTTAAGGTCAAAGCAATTAGGGATGCCCCAAGGGACAATCCCCCTTTTCTAAGGAGATTGAGCCGGAACCTCTCTTGTACAAGCTTAAAGTTCCCATGGTTCCACTGTACAACGGGGATAGCGACCTGCGCAGTCACTTGGATATGTTCAACATCTAAATGGATCTCTAGATAGCTAACTCTTTGGTTAAATGTTATGTCTTCTCAGCTACATTAGGAAATGCACCTTAAGCTTGGTTTAGGAATCTTTCAGCTTGCAACATCAGCAATTAGGAGGAATGCCAGAAAAAATTCCTTAATTAGTACCGAGCATTGAAAAAGTAACTCATGCCCCATGCCATCTTGTTATAATCTTTCAGCATAAGCATGAGTCACTGAAAGATTATATAGCTCTATTTAGACACAAGACCGACAATGTGGAGAGCCCATCCGACGAGGCCATCTTAATGGCCATATCAATAGGGCTCCATAAAGATGGCAAACTATATAAAAGTATATATAAATCCCCAGTCGCAGATCAGGGTGAATTTTATGATTGAGCTGCCAAGCAGATCAGGTGGGAGGAGACTTTTGGTCCAAAAAAGTCCAAGAAAAAGGACGAGGTGAGCCCCTCCACCTAAAACAAGAGGAATAATAAAGGTTGAGATGGTGATTCTAATAGTCAGCCCACCAAGAAAGCTAGGAGTGAGCAACCTCTACATCTAGGCTACCCTAACCATTATAGTATCTTATCGGATACCCCGGACATGATATTTACTACAGAAAAGGCAAAGAAGATTTTGGGACTCCCATTCCCTTGTGGACTCCTCACATAGGCAGAAACATGAACAAGTTCTGTGCCTACCACAATGAGGTAAGGCATAACCCTTTGGATTGTCGAGCTCTCAGAGATGCTATTGAGGATCTAATTAAGAGAGGGCGCTTAAAGGAGTACGTACTGCAGCTTCTAACATAGCAGCCTCCCTGACCTCAATGGGACCTCGAGTAGGAGCAATCGGCTATAATGAGAACCATATATTGAACTTGTAATATGATATGCGAAAGTGACCCCAAAATTCTGTATAGGTTGGTTCATGTAGATTCTCTTAAAAATTTTGGAAAACGTTTGAGTTGGTCTTAAGATTCTGAGAAGTGAGCACTTCACAAACTAAGTCTCAAGTTATGATTAAGTGTCACAATACTAGTGAGGCATCACACTTTCGTTGCCTACTTCTCGGTATTGTTTTCACGTGATCAAGTATTCATAGCTTTCATGTGATTAAGTATTCGCAACTTTCATGCGATCAAGTATTCGTAGCTTTTATGCAATCAAGTACTCGTAGCTTTCATGTGATCTAAAGCTTATGCATATGAGCCACTTTCTTAGCCACCATGTGCACGCAGCGACTTTACCACACATACGAGCCACTTTCTTAGCTACCATATGTTACGATCTTATCACACATGCAAGCAACTTTCATAGCCATTGCATGTGTGCAAGCTCATGCATACGAGCCACTTTCTTAGCGACCGTGTGCATACAATTTAAAGCTCGCTCATACAAGCCATTTTCTTAGCCATCGTGTGCGTCAGCAACTTTACTACACGTATGAGCCACTTTCTTATCCACCCCATGTGTGCAAGCTCGTGCATGCGAGCCACTTTCTTAGTCGCCGGATGCTCGCATGCACGCAGTGATCTCATCACACATACAAGCCACTTTCTTAGCCACTGTATGCATGTGACCTAAATTTCATAGCTTTCATGCAATCAAAATTTCATAACTCTCATGCGATCAAAATTTCACAGCTCTCATGTGACTAGATACCTTAGAGCCATGCAACCTACTTATATATTGCTCACATTCATTATACTTAGCTCAAACTTATTTTTCAATCAAAGAAGCATTATCGATTGGTTATGTTTAGAATTAACACTTATCATCTGAGAATTGCAAGTCAAACAACCAAATACTTGAAGGAAAAAGGAAATTTCATTCATTAAAAAGCCTTAGCAAGGTACATTTACATCAAAAAGAGTCAAAATACAAGTTAGAGAAAGCTATATCTAGTTCTTTTGGAAGAAGGATTGACACACAAAGGAAAAACCTCCCACCAATCAGAAGGTTAGCCACCAGGGGATGAACTGCTACCGATTAGAAGCTTGCCAACTCGCTTAAATCCTGAACTTTCTTCTTCCAACCCCTACCCTTAACAGTAAGCTCTTCCTCAACTTGACTCCTGAAACTGAGAAGTCTAGAAAAGCCTATCAAAATGACTGAAAAGGAGAAAACTCACAACTATGAGGATGTAATTTGAGATCCGTATGAGATCTCTCCACATAACTGGAGAAATATTATCTTTGAAGCCTCCTATGCAGCAAACCATACATGCCTTGCTAGAAAAATAGAACACTGGAGGTATGGGGGGCTCATTTGAAGTTTCCATCGAATTTCTCTGAAGTAGGAAGAAACGGCCTCCACTGTCTTAAATAGAAGAAATTTTGATCTTACCAAGGGGCCTAGGAGAACTCCCAACCACCTTCATTAATTAACTCAAGAAGAAAATGAGGCAAACACATTCGTGATTATAAGACACATGTAATAGAAGGAACGGTCTAGAACAAATGAAATAACATGCTCAATAATGGCTTTGATCACACAATGAAGTCTCAACTCCCAGCGTACGAAGCAAGCTGAGAGTTAGGGGCTTAGGCCCTATTTGGTTGGAGGGTTTTAGGACCCAGTAACGGAATCAGAAAACTAATTCCATGATATATTATTTGGTTCACCCGTGAAGGAACCTGATACCCTTACTCTGCCTTAACCCATTACCCTTATTTGAAACCCTTACCCCTCCTAGGCATTTGGATTCCCTTACCTGGCTGAAACAAAGAAACCCTCCTCTTTCTCGCAGATACGTCGGCTCTCCTTCGAAAGGCCTTCACGCTACTGCTCGACTTGTTGGATGTCATGTTTGTTTTTGATTTTCTCTTTCTATTTTATGAAATCGATCCAGAGTTGCTCTTTCCAATTCTATTTTCATTCTATTCTCATTCTTCGAGTTTAGCCGACTGTGGTTATAATTGCATTTTTGTTTCATTTCTAATAAATCCTGGGTTCATTTGTTGTTGGAAATCTGTGATTGTATATGCTATTTCAATTTGGAATTCTCAGAAAGATATTATGTCTGTTGGAGTTCAAATCTTCTCAATTTTTTTTTCTTTTTTGTGTCTATTGAAAATGTTTGTGGATCCTCAATTAAAGAAAGAGGTGAAATGAAAAAACAATAGATTATTATAGAGTAAATCCCATTTTAACCTAGTGTTATGATGCAGAGTTGGCCACCTGCGAGTGGTAAATGTCATTTGTCATCCTCATCATACATGAAGCAAGCTTAAGGTTCTAATCATTTGTCTATTTTAGATCTACCGAATAAGGACCTCTATTACCTTGCTTTGGTGAAATCTTGGATGCCCTTCTTACCAGCTGAGTTATGAGAATCAAGCCAAGTCTTTAATTTCACCCCTTACCAATTAAGTTATATGCAAGGATGGAACTAGAATTTTCACAAAAAACTAACAGGAAATATAACAAAAATTATGTGCATGTAAAAACACATCCACTGGTTAGTGTCACTTTGACACGCTGCTTTGTTACAAAACGGCCATGAGATAGCATCTATAAAAGGTGCTTCTTTATGTTTTGTATTGCTGTGTGTTTACCTCAGTTATAGATTGATATATATTCAATTACGAATGAGCTATGTCCAGTTGATTATAAGAGTACTAAGAAGAATTTAAAAAAAAAGTGTAGGACAAGTTTATCCTTGAGTGAATTGGAGTGCAGGACACTGTTAAATTCCAAGAGTGTCCTGCTGAAGTATGCTTTTATTTGGAGTTCTGTATATCAGTGACTATCCACTTACCTTGTTTCTGATCATACCTGTATATCAAAGAAACCAATATATTCTCTCAAGGAATCCTTAGGCTTATAGTGTGCTACAAACAGTCCCTACCACCTAGAATTAGTCAAGCATTTTGATGGACCAGAGTGTCTCCAAGGAAGTCATTCAATCATCTTCCAAACTATGGAATATAAATACTTTGTTTTCTTTTTTGTTTTCAATTTTTTCTAAGTTGGATGTTGTATCTTTCATTTTTTTGCATTGGAATCAATAACACCCGTTGTTTTAACATGTTGAAGTAATCACTTCTAGGTTGATATTGCTGACTTCAATGGTAGCTTTTTGTCCCATGTACGTGATCTTGCTGGTGCAAATCCAATAATATTAGTTGTGACTAAGGTAATAAATTGCATGTATTTGATTCTTGCGTTTGATGAAAATTAACTTTGTTATTTTTACAAATTGTTGGTTTTTATGATTTGACAATATTTTGTTTGTAGATTTACCTTTTCCAAGAGATACTAGCCTTAATTGTGTTGGAGACTGGGTTGTAGAAGCTACCACCAAAAAGAAGCTGAAGTAAGGGTCATATACCAGTAAGTCTTCTTTGTATTTAATAAAATGTCTTAATTACTGAATTGTGGACTTACTGATTATATGTTATTCTATTCAATGAATTTGGTAAAAGATTTAGAGCCTAAACAAGTAAAATTTTAACTTTCATGTTTGATGCTACCTTTCTTTACAGCATTCTCAGTGTCCATCTGACTAGTTCAAAATCACGAGTTGGAATAATTGGAGTGATAACAGAAATCCAGAAGGAAAAGAAGGTATTTTGTTTCTTAGTTACTTTGTAATATTTCTTAACAAATTATATTGCA
>JANHAO010003442.1:0-26145 GCA_026873985.1 Saraca asoca
GGAATGCACCAAATTATTCCTGGAAAAGTGAAGTGACAACCAAACATATTTATAAGACTTTCCCATGTATCTCATTCCTGGGAATAAAATATTCCATGAACCAAACATACCCTTAAAGTACATTCTAAGCTAAAGCCTTAATAATATAAGTAGACATATTTTTTTTAGTTAATATGAGAGCTTTTTTTTCTAATTCAGAAGAGATCTAATTCGCTATAATACATTAATGTGAAGATAAAAATAAAAAGATAACAATTATATATTTATGTATTTGTACTAGATAAATTATTTTGATTAAAATTATATAGATATTGTTAAAACAAGAAAAAAAAATTTACACATATTTTTTCTCAAATTTATATCATATGATTTTTTTTTTATATTTGATTATTGTGTAAAATTTCATTCAAATTTAAGCACATTTACTTGTCATATTTGATCACAAGTCTCAATTTACGAGATCCATTCCTTTCTATCCTAACGAATGACGGCAGACTGCGTGGATATATTCGTCCCAGCACCTGAGAGATGATCCATGTGTCCTTCAATCGAGTCAATAATCCCTCAAAACTTTATTTTTGACCAATTTGTAAAAGAGTGTGAAAACAAGAGAGATAGTAATAACACAATTAACAAACGAGTCAAGAATCAACATATATCACTATCTTCCAATTTGATAGTCACGTGAAGATTCCTCTCACCATTCTAAGAAGAGTGTGTCTTTATCTATATATTTTTTTCATGTAGACTTCGTTAATCATGTTATAATACAACTCATTTCGTTTGAGTATAGGCTAACGTGGGCTAAATTGTCACTTTACGGCAAAGAAAAATACAATTATAATGTGCAAATGGTGGTCAAAGGTCCAAGAACATAAATAAAGAATGTAAAGTGCAAGCGTACTTAACGCTAAAGGTGGGATGTAGGTCAAAATCTTCGAGAGTCAGTTTCATTTATCCGCAGCATCTGTAGCCATGACTTTTGGGGTTCTCCCTTGTGCTACTCGTAACATAGTCAAAAGTATAAAACCTTGTCACAGATTCACAAGCACTAATCATACAACACACTACCCATAAAAGTTTGGTCTGTAATTAGTTAACTAGTGCATGCTTGAACTTAACCAAGGACAATGTGAGAGTAAAATTTTGAATTTTTTTTTTATTAAAAGAGTCGCATAGATAGTTTATTTAGTATTTTCGATTAGGACATCAATGGCTTATGCAATTTTTTTTGTTTAATTTTTTAATGATAGTCGAAAGAATCAATGTAGAGGAATAGCAGAAGTCTATTTATTGTTAGGGTATCAGAGCATTTTCTATTAGACCATTAGCATTTGGAGTGAAAGACATTTATAAATTTGCAAGTGAAAAAGCAAGCACTAAAAAATTGCTGGAAATTAAGGTGACTAATAATAGTTCATTGAAGAAATTCTAAACTAAAAAAATTGTTATGTTATAAGAATAAAACTTTTTTAAATTTAAAAAAATTGAATGGACACATGACATATAGAATTTTTTTTTTGTACAAGAATAGATCCTCTTGTGACTTATTTATAAGGAAAAAATAATTAAACAATGATATTGATTTCTTTAGAGTTGGACACCAAACATAATTCTGAAATTCACTTCTCTTTCTTAGAATAAATCCTTGCCAACCAACCTGTTTATAAGTATAAAATTGTGATTATTGGTTTGAACAATTAAAATTCTTTCTATGGTAAGCAAGAATTGCACCATCATAAAGCTCTAAGGTCAACTACTATGACATTATAAAACTACAGAAATATAATTGGTAACTTACATAGAAGCTTTGTTTGATGTGATCTCATATAAGAAAGAAGCAAACAAATAGGATTAACTTCTTAAATTATAAGCTTAAATACTCTTTTAGTGTTCAAGTTTGGCTAAAAAGACACAATCTCATCTTCTTAATTTTAATTTAAATAATGTTACCTTCTACCTTTTTTCAATATTACAATTAACTTCTTTTGTCCATTTGCTACTTAAAGGAAGACCAAAATTACAGAGTGAACCCCTATGACATCTGCGTGACATATGTTTTACTTATGTGACTATAATTTAAATAAAAAAAAAAGTTAAAAAATAACTCTTTGTTACATAAGTTGCAAGTAAGTAACTACTGAATTTAAAAACTTAATTATCAATATGCCTCAATTAAATAATGCTAACTCCTACAATTTAGGGAATCAGTTTCAAAATTATAGAAAACAACACTACTATCATTAGTCCATTCAATAAATTTTATCTTCTTGTAAATAATATATAGACGGAGGAGTTCATTCCAATTTTTTAAAAAATGTAAAGGATAATATTGTTTAAATTAAAAATAGAAAGATGAAACTATAACTTTTAATAAAATTGGAAGATTAAAAATATATTTAATCTTAAATTATAATATGGTTGTAATTATAGAAAAATTATAGATAAATGAAAATATAAATATAATTCCAAATGTTATTTGTTGTCTTTGATAGATTCTTTTAGAGGACATATATACATTAAAATCCAGTTCCAAACGTCACTTCAGTTGCACCCCCATAAGCAAACACAGAGGCCCAAAGTTGCCGTATATAAGACGCCTGACATCAAAGCAATGGAGCCCAGAGTCACTGGTTTTCATGTTTGACTATGGGACTCTGTGAATTGCCAACTAGCAATGCCAGAAATTCATGTCATGTTTTGATCACAGTTGAGACATGTGAGTGAGAGATGCTTCTTTGTTATTCAGACTCTTATTTGTTTCATTGAGAAACTGCTATGTTTCACCACCACAATCTTCATGTTGTGACAAAAATCATAATTAAATCAACAAGTGCTTTATTGAAAAATAAAATAAAATATTATTTTCTCATTTTACGATAATTAGATTTTACACCACTAACTTTAAAAATTTAAAAATTAAATTTTAAATTATATAAAAGTTAGAATTAATATTTATTATCCATTTAATTAATTATTTTACTAAATTATATTATTTTTTTATAAATTTTTAAGTAAGAACGATAATATTATTATATATTAGTTAATCATGTCTTTTTTTATATATAATTCTAATTCATTTTCAAATGTTTAATTAAAATTATATATATAATTTAATTTCTATTAATTGTATAACATAGAAACTATGTAAAAAAATGTAGTAAACCAACATACAATTATAGATTTTTTTAATATCTTCTAATCATTTATTAAAAAGAGTTTAAATTTAAATCCTATATGCTATAAAATATAACCAAGTGTAAATTTGATTTAGACAGAGTAAATTAAATTTAAATTCTATAAAATTTACAACTTTATTCATTTACAAATTAACTAATATTAAAATAAAAACCTGCCATGTGTACCTCATATCGATTTTGGAGAAAAGGTCAAAAATTTGAAATATAAATTTCTAAATCATTTGAATATCTTATGGTGCACTGGTAATAGGGCCGTATCATATTGGTTAAGGGCATAAGGTGATAAATTTTGTTGGGCTTAATAAACTTTCATATGTGTAACTTCTTTTAGAGCAAAACGGCGAATCAAAGTTTTAAATTTAATATAGTTTAACATCAAATTTTTAATAGATAACATAACTATTCCATTTAATCTATCTTATAACATAATTGATCTTAAATAAGATTTTATTAATTTTAATTTTGAAAAAAAAATTCAGCTAAAACAGTTGTTATTAGGACTGTTAATAATATTTTATAAGTAATACAAGCATTAGGAAAAAAATCTAATTCTTTTATATAATTTAATATATCAATGGAAGTACTGATTTATACTTTTAAAAATTCTCTCAACACTTTTAATTTTAAAAATAAATCAAAATCATTAATATATAAATGTTCACCTTTTCAAGATTAAAATAATAAATTTTCAATTCATTTTCATCTAAACCTTTTAATTTTTTAAAATCAAATAGAAATCCAAAAATACTTTCATATGCCATAAATTGTCCAAATTTAGTTTCTATAGAAGAAATAGATTGATCCATTATATATAAAAAATATTCAATATGAAAATATTCTTTAATAGTATGTGGTACCTCATTATTATTATTGTTTTCATCAATTTTTTTTCTTTGAATCATTTTTCTTTCATGAAATAAAAGTTCTATGTTCATTTCCCTATCAATCAATTTCTATGGTTGAATCCAAAGTACTTTCAAATCTATTTTCTCTATAATTTTTCAAATAACAAATAAGACCTTTTAATTGATCAATAGAAACATTCATACGTAATTCCCTTAGATTGTAAGTTTTTGCTTATTAAATTAACCTCAAACAATATATCATACCAAATATTCATACCCAATTAAATTCTAAATTTTCAATTTCATAAGTTGCTAAACAATTTGCTTCTCTTTTTATCTTAGGATCGTTGGTACTATTTGCCAATTGAATTAAAATATCCCTAATTTTTGAAGTTTGAAATTTTATTGCCTTAACATTCTCTGTTCTGTTTTCCCATCTAGTTTGTGATAAGGATTTAACTGAAAATTTACTCACATTATCTTGTAAAATTTTTCATCATTCGGTGGATGAAGCAAATAATGAGTATATATGTTATAATACTCCAAAAAAAAAAAATTAGCTCTGGTACATGAATTTGCTATATCACACAAAACTAAATTTAGATTATGACAATCTCATGATATGTAGAATGCTCTTGAATTTGTATCCAATAATAATTTTTGTACACCTTGATGTTTTCTTTTCATATTAGACCCATTATTATAACCTTTCCCCCTCACATTATTAATATCAAGATCATATTTTTTCAAGGCATTTACAAGTTCATCAAATAAATCTTTTCCTGATGTGTTATCTACTTTTAAAAATTCTAAAAAGTACTTTTGAATTTTTACTAGATTATTAATAATATCAACACATCTTAATATAAGAGTCATTTGTTCTTGACGACTTATATATGGAGTATAATCAAGGATAACAAAAAAATATCTTACTTCTTTAATTCTTTTAATTATCACATTTTTAGTTTTAGAAGGTAATAAGTTTATTAGTTCATTTTGGTTAATATGACTTAGATAATGATGTTGAAGTTCATCTTGTGGAATACGTCTAACATGCTCTTACATTATGGAATCAAATTTGGCTATTGTTTCAATAAGGCTAAAAAAAATTACCATTATTATATATATATATATATATATCTTCTCATTGGATCCTCGAAATGCAATATTATTTTTAGCAAGATATTTTTATAATAGAAATACTTCTAATTAAAACTTTTTCCCAATGCTCTTTTTCTTTGTTAATTTGTTATTGTACATCTTTATCAATTGTTTTATTTTTTTATAATATTGTTTCTAAATTTATCTATTTGCACATATTAACAATGTGTTTATGACATGTTTCATGATTTTTAAGCTTATTACCAAAATTCTTTCAACCTTTAGTTCATTTGTTAACTAATTGATTTGAATTAGATCTTGAATTAAATAATTTACAACTGTTATGGGTACTTTCTGGTATTGCATAAAATGGGTTGACGGAGGTGATAACATAATATTTCATGCATTTATTTGTCCTCATATTTAGCATTTTAAGGGCCAAAATGATTTACTTCCAGCTGTGTTAAGATGTATTTATAGTGTGATGTCAATTGGATTCATTTTACAAAATTCTACATAATTGGCCATTTTGAACAGTTTTTGTAATCTGGCCATATCTTGAGTTACACTTGTCCAATTAATGTGATTTTTATCTTGCAGGAAAACCTAAGAGATAGATCTACAACTTTTATGAAGACTACAAAAGCTGAATCACACGATTAGTTATCCAAAATTGGAGCTCAAGTCAGAATCAGAATACTGTCTCAGTCCTATCCCTGGTAGCCCGACCTTCATGCATTCATCAGACCATAACTTGAGTTATAGAGGTCCAAATGAGGTGAAACAAAGCCCAAATAGAAGTTGAGACATAAAGCCACAATTCTATGAAGACTTCTAAAGTTGAAAACATCAATATGGGCATGCAAAATGAGCTGAAAATTAGGGGCAAAAATACTGTGAAAATGGGCTCTGTAGAATTTGACTTTCAAGGCCCCAATTGGCATGAATCTTAAGCTCATTGCACCATCTCTTAATCCAACTTGCACTTAGCCAGTTGGAGACACAAAAGAGAGCAGGAAAAGAAGTAGAAAAGTAGCTTGCAAACAAACACACAGCACGCAAAAGGACAGACAACGGCAAAATGGCAGAAAGCAGACCAATTACACTAACTTTTCTGTCTTCTCCTTTTTCCTGGGCAAACTTCTTTTTGTTAAGGCTTTAGAGTTCAAATTTGTAGGTAGTTTTCAAAGTAGTTTAGGGTAGTTTTTCATGGAGGTAGAGAGCAAGATTTTGCTCCCTTCTTTTTTGTATTTTTTAGCTTCTATGGAAGGCTAAATCTTGTAATCATCCAAAGGTTGACACTTGAAGATTTATGTAGAGATCTTACTCCTTCATTTCACATTCAATTTGCTGGTTATTTCTCATCCTTTCCTCTTTATTTTTATTGTAATATCTGAGTTGAATGGATCCATTTAGTTTAGATATTAATATAGTTATTGAGATTTTGATAATCACTTTAGAAGAGGATAGAAAAATCAGGCATTGCATTGAGATCTTGATAGTTTGCTTGTGACTGAGTTCTGCATTGAACTTATTAATCATTTTAAGGATCCTTGTTATGATTAACAACAATTGAATGAATATCTAGTGATTAAGAAAGTATTAATCTCAAGTTGATTCCCTTGGCTGGTTAGTTTATCTTTTTTTGTTTTAGCTTCTGCATGTTTTGTTAGTTTCTGCCAACCCCCCCAATTTACATCTCCTAATTTAATTGATATCATCCACAAATGATCTTTAGGTTTGACCCGGTGTTGCTCTATGCTACAAGTAGCGTAGTCTAACATGATTTTATAAATTTTTAATTTAATCGACCGTGACAAATCACATTATCAGGAGGCCTAATAGCAGATGAGTCCAAATGAGGAAAGCCTAACCTACTCCAAAGCTAAGACCACTCAAAGGCACCAAATCGCTCATTACAAGCTTAGAGCATAGAACAAGGTAGAAGCCTTAACTCACTAAGAAATGAGCCTTAGCTCACATAGCCAATAGTTCATCCTATGCGAGCTCACATCGCCAAATGCGAGTTTGACGCCGTTGGCCAAAGACCAGTAGCAACCCTAGATTAGGAGTCCTAGCTCACGGGACATGACATCTTACCCAGCTAAAAGATCATTATGGGTGAACCTGAAGTAGTCACCCTTTCAAACTCAACTTGTTGGGTCAATTTGTAAGAAGCAACTTATGAGGGCCCACACGTAGAAAGCAGTCTGCAAAAATTGATTTGCAAAAGTCATACTTGTCAAATACATTTATTATTTGATGTAACAGATGTACAACTAGTTAAATTACACTTATAACCTCATAACTTTTATAAAAGGGGGAGGATTAAATACAATAGAGGGGAAAAGAAAAATATATATTATAACTCTGCCAAACTTTCCATAGAAGTAAAATAATACCATGGGTATAGGGACTAGTACTATTTTATTTTAGCTGAACTTTGTTAAAAAGCTTTTGGTGTTCATCTTGTTCTTCCTCCTTTTTCCTGCTTTTTTACAACCAGATTGTAGCTTGGTGATACAAGAACTGTTCGGGTTGATTGAGATTTGGGGCTTACCAAATTTCATCATCAACATCTTGGCACTAGAAAAAGGGCCTTATCTATATTCTGGTTAATTCTATATTTTGGTCAATCTTCTATGTAACTACAATGGTTAAGGAGAGAACCACCAAAGATTTTAACACTCCAGTTAACCAGCCCGCAGACACTCCCGTTACCAGCATCATCACTAACTAGCCCCTCGTAACTTATCGCCACCCCCACCACTATTCTTGAAATTGCTGAGGTGCAGACATGCCAACAACCTCAACAAATGTTAGAAAACACGATGAGAGAATTGGCTAAGGCTGTTAAAGTGATGGCGCAAGCACAAACCTTGGGCACATAAAAATAGGTTGAGATCACTGCCCAACTCCAACAGCTACGCAAAGAAGCTCAGGAGGAAAGGCCATCTAGACAAATACCTCGGCACTCTGACTTTGCTCACTCCACCAATTAGCGAGCGAAATCAGGAGCTCGTCTAACACATGAGAATCACAATAGTCAGTGATGCAAGAGCTCACACTAAGCTGAGAGCTCAAATAGGTCTAGCTAGGGAAATACTTTTGGTCGCTATTTTCGTGACTTGGAGATAAAAGAGTTGTTCGAGAGGCTAAAGTGACTAAAGGAATGCCCTAGAGCTTATGATGATTAGCTCGTTACGAGGGGAGTTTACCATTCTCTATAAAAACCAAAACGCAGCCCCTCCCTCACAAATTTAAAGTTCCCATGATTCCACTATACAATGGGAATAGCAACCCATGCAACCACTTGGACTCATTTAATGTACAGAGAGATCTCCAAACAACCAATCCTTTAGTTAAATGTTATGTCTTCCTTGCCACATTAGTAGACATTCCCTGAGCATGGTTTAAAAGTTTCCCAGCTTGTAGTAACGGTAGTTAGGAAGAATGTTACTAGAAGTTTATCAACCAATACCGAGTGTTGAAGAGGTAGCTCACACCTCCCTACCACCTTGTGATGGTCTTTCAGCGTAAGCATGAGTCACTAAAGGATTACATCGCCAAGTTTAGACATGAAACCAATTCAGTAGAAAATTCCTCAGATGAGAGCATCTTGATAGCAATCTCTATGGGACTCTGTAAAGATAAAAGTTGTACAAAAGTCTATACAAGTCCCCAGTAAGAGACCTTGCTAAATTCTATGAGCGGACTGCCAAATAAATTAGGTGGGAAGAGACTTTTGGCCCTAGGAAATCCGACCAGGCTAATGACATCAAAAGAAGGAACAATGACTGGAGTGGTGAGGGCAGTCAGAAGGGTGACTCTAATGACCAGCTCACAAAGAGGGGTAACACTGTGTGACCTCAGCATCGAGGTCATCATGAAAACTATAGTATTCTATTTGACACTCAAGATAGAATCTTTGCAGTGGAGAGAAGTAGGGAAGACTTCGAAAGGCCTCCACCCTTGGCAACTCCTAACAAGCTCAGGAGCAACAAAAACAGGTTCTATGCCTATTATAATGAGATTGGGCATAATACTTCGAAGTGCTGGGCACTCAGAGATGCCATAAAAGACCTTATTAAAAGAAGTCATTTGCAAGATTACGTGGTGAATCCTTCGAGGCAGTGACCTCACCAACCTTACCAAGATCCCGACCAAGAACGTGCACTAGCAATAAAGACCATTTACTAATTTTGTAATATAATATAGAAATTCATGAAAGCATTTTGAATTTCTATACTAATCTTTGAATGAATTTTCAACAAAGTATTATGCAGAGAAGCAACCTATTCTCAGAGCTAATAAAGTCCAAGTGTGCATGACCACCTTTTCGGCAACAAGATTGCCACCCTGGTAATGAGATTACGGCCACCCTAGTAATAAGATTACCACCTTTTTAGCAATAAGATTACCGGGTAACAAGATTGCCACCCCAGTAATGAGATCACCACCTTTTTGATAACAAGATTACTGGTAAAGTCAAACTTATATTGCCCATTGAACAACAAGATTACTGTGGCACGGCCCGCAAGGCATAGCTCGCATGTGACCTATTGCTCGTAACTCTCATGCAACCTATTGCATGGAGCCCGCATGCGACTTACTACTAGGCACAGCTCTCATGCGATCTACTTGTATACTCATTATCAACTGAGACACCTTAATGCTCAGACTCATTAATAATCAAAGAATATGACTGATTGGTTATCTAAATATTTCATTTAATTATGATTTACAGGAATTTATGTTATCGTATATGATATGCAGAATATTCAACACAACATTCAAGAATCATGAAGAAAAATTTATTCATTAAAAGCCTCATTTAACGAGGTAAATTTACATAAGAAGATTCAAAGTACAAATCAGAGTAAGCCTACGGCTATCACACTCTGAAAGGAATATTAGCTTCAAGGAGCTAAACTTTAACTAGCCGGAGGATCAACGAGCACGCTAGCTCCTTAATCTTCTTTTTGTCATCCTTCTCAGCTAAAAAGCTCCTTCTCAGTTGTCTCCCTCCCATCATTGAGAATTCAAAAGAAGCAAAAGAGCACAATCGAAGAGGTCGAATCCTATGGCATAACCGTGAGGAAATAATTCAAGATCTACACAAGATCTTCCAGAATCCTCAAAGAAGAATTGCTCGTAAAGGCTTCCTATGCAGCAGGTCATACACACCTCATCAAAAAGTCAGACCATAAAAAACATGAGGGCTTAGCTAAGGCACCCATCAGGTTACTTAGTGAATAGGGAAGAAGGATTTTTCATGTCTTAAATAGACCAGTCTGGCCTCACCGAAGAGTCCAGAACAAATCCATTGTTTTTAATTAAATGGCTTGGAAGAAAATGAGGCTGATACGCCCATGACTATGAAACACGTATAATAAGAAGCATAGCCTAGGGCAGATGAAATGACAGACTGAATATAAAGACTTTGACTTTACGACAATCCACAAATAAAGACTTTACTAGCAAACTACAACTCACAATCTACAAAGCCAACTGAGAATTGAGGAATTAATGTTATGGATATTTTCTGGTACTGCACAAAATGGGCTGACAGAGGCCTAGCAACAGATGAGTCCAAATGAGGAAAGCCCAACCTATCCCAAAGCTAAGATCGCTTAAAGGCACCAGATTGGCCACTACAAGCTTAGAGCATAGAACAAGACAAAAGCCCCAGCTCGCTAAGAAACGAGCCCCGCTCGCATGTCTAACAGTTCGTCTTACGCGAGCTTGTATCGCCAAATGTGAGCTCGACATCATTGGCCAAAAACCAGTAGCGACCCCAGATTAAGAATCTCAGTTCGTAAAATACAACATCTCACCCAACTAAAAGCTCATTATGGGTGAACCTGAAGTAGGCACTTTCTCAGACTCAATTTGTGGGGCCAATTTACAAAAAAATAGCTTATGAGGGCCCACATATAAAAATTGGTCTGTAAAAATCGATTTACAAAAGTCATACTTATTAAATACATTTATTATTTATTGTAATAGATTTACAACTGATTAAATTACACTTATAACCTCCTAACCTTTATAAAAGGGGGAGGATTAAATACAATAGGGGGAGAAGAAAAATACATACTGTAACTCTACTACACTTTCCAAAGAAATAAAATAATACCGTGGATGTAAAGACCAGTACTATCTAATTTTAACTAAATCACGTTAAAAAGCTTCTGGTGTTCATCTTGTTCTTACTTTTTTTTCCTGCTTTAATTGTTTTGCTGCTTTTCTACAATTGGATTGTAGCTTGGGGATACAAGAATTGTTCGGGTTGATTGAGATTTGAGGCTTACCAAATTTCACCATCAACAAAAACAAAAACAATACACTTTATCTAGATCTTTCAAGTAGACTAACAATTTTTTATTATATTTTTTCCCATTTGGTAAATGTTAAGTATAAAATGATTTAGAAAAATGCCTATTATTTACATCTTTTGAAAAATCTAACTTGTTATATCTAATTGGTCCCAATTCTGTTATTAGATCTTTAACTTTTTCATCTATATTTGTCTAATATCTTGAATTATTAAGTACCATATTTGTTTTAATAAATTCATTTTCATTAGTTTATTCAATAAATATAGTATTATTAGATGTTTCATCTTCATTTCTTTCTTCATGAACATCATTTAATTCAATATTAAGTGTTCCCTCTTCATTTCTTTCTTCGTGAATATTGTTTAATTCAACATTATTTTCTAATTGATTTTCAACTTTTTGTGTTGAGTTTGATGTAATATTTTTACTACTATTAATAACAAATCTATCTAGAGCTCCATTTTTGAGATTGAATAAGTTTTTCAATTCTCCTCACTTTTTTTTTTAATTTTTCATATCCAGATTCATACTTTCTATTAGACATAATTATTTATTTTATTTACAAATAATTAAAAAAATAGAAGCTAATAACACAACACAATATAACACAAATTGACAAATAATCAAATAATTTAAAGATTTAAGGTTAGATTGATAAAACAAAGGAGGGCTGGATGATTGCCACAATGCCAATACCATTGTATCTTTTGTTTGGTCGTAAACTTCTTACCCTAATGCGTTGGCTACTAAAAGAAAAATCAATAAATCAAATAAAATAAGAAAATAATAAAAAGATTTTTGAGCTGTATTACCTTAAATATGTATTAGTATACAAATAAATTCCACTTATAACTTATGGGAATGATTTAGTACTTCAATTTGAATCCTTGAGTAAGTGAGATTTCAATTTTGAAGTGATGAAATCGAGAGTTTAAGATGAACAAAGTTGAAAGAGGTACAATTGAGAGAGAAAGTTGGTTGGGAGAGAGAGAGAGAGGAATTTTAGTATTGATAATTTTAAAAAAATGTGGATGAAAGAGACTCTTAAACCTTAAAAAAATCTACCAATAACAAATAAAAATTAAATATTAATTAATTATCACAAATCATATAGTTATATCCATATATATATTAATATATATTATTATATTGAAAAATGTTATATACAATTCAGTCTTCCACAACATACATCTCTTTCTATTTACACACACACGCGAAGTCTTTTAATTTTTTGAGGTCGTAGATACAGACCTAACTTACCTTGTAATCTATCAGTCCCGACCGATGATCCAACAGATGAGACCATAGTGATCCAAAGCACATTTTTCTAGACCTACCGGGTCACGTACTTGGTACTCCTTATAAATGAATCGTTACCATCTTCGGAGCAAAATAGAAAAGATTATGTGCCTGGATTCTGGTCATTTCTCTAAAATAACATCCAACAAAAAAACACACACACACACTCTCACCATCTTCATCTAGCCGTCGTGCCCACTATATTTATAATTATCTATTATTTTATTCATTTTCATTCGGTGAAAATATGCAACACATCCCACAATGCCTACCGTATTTTGAGGAAAAGATAGTGTCACAGCTAGAGAAAATTTACAAAATAAAAATAATATTAGATTGATAACGTGTACCTTTTCAAAGAAAGATAAAATCAAAATTTGTAAATATAACACCTGAAAAAAATTTAATAACATAGATTCTTGTGCACCAAATAAAATCTATCTACATGCTTACATTGTGACAAATTAATGCCATCAAACCTTTTCCACGTGTCAAGATCTTGCTTACTTTGTCTACACACAAGCATAGATCATGCCACGTCATAACTCTTGTGAACCAGGCATTCGTTAAAATAGGATAATTGCGTTCTAGACCAAAAACTAAACCTGTATTTATTTACAACTGCAATCATTCCAGAGCGGTTTGTCGCGTTGTTCCATCACAGCTAACCATCAAACTAAATCAAGACCCTTCATTCTACCAACTAAATCCGCCATTCATTATCACCCACAGTTGCACCATCCTATCATCTTTTTCTACGGTGATACCTCTCAAATACTTACGGTGCAACCACCACCATGAAATCCTAACCTATTCCACCCAAATCACGCGCTTTTCCAGCCTGGCTCCCCTACATTTTGGGCCCACAACCAGTCAGAACAATTCTAAATCTCCAAAATACCCCTTTAAGTTTTAAGTAACAAAAATTCCCTCATCCTTCTGCATCACTTCAGCACCCCAACACCTCCCAGCCAGCGATGTCACCGACACTTCATTACAGCTTAGAAGCGGTGCTTGTCTTCGTCGTCGTCGCCGCCGCCACCGTGCATTTCCCGGAGGCGGCGAGTTCCGGCGAGCTTCCGGCCTTCAGAGAAGCACCAGCATTTCGCAATGGCAGGGAATGTCCAAGAACGGCATCGTCCAGCACCCATAAAAAAGCCGATGACCCCTCCATTATCCATATAGCCATGACTCTCGACGCTACCTACCTCCGTGGCTCAGTTGCCGGCGTGTTCTCGGTGCTCCAACACGCTTCCTGCCCTGAGAACGTCGTATTCCACTTTATCGCCACCACGCACCGCCGATCGCAGCTCCGCCGGATCGTCACCACCACATTCCCTTACCTTGACTTCTATCTCTACCACTTCGACTCCAACCTCGTCAGGGGGAAGATATCCTACTCCATTCGCCGAGCTCTCGATCAGCCTCTGAATTACGCGAGGATGTACCTCGCCGATTTGTTACCTGCCAGTGTTCGCCGTATTATCTACTTCGATTCGGATCTCATCGTGGTGGATGACGTGGCGAAGCTGTGGAACATCAATTTGGGTGCACATGTTCTTGGCGCACCCGAATATTGCCACGCGAACTTCACCAACTACTTCACGGCTCGGTTCTGGTCAAACCCAGCGTATGCGGCGTCGTTTCGAGGGCGGAAGGCTTGCTACTTCAACACGGGGGTGATGGTGATCGATCTGTGGAAATGGAGAGAAGGCAAATACAGAGAGAAGCTGGAAAACTGGATGAGGATCCAGAAACGGTACCGTATTTACGAGCTGGGTTCTTTGCCGCCATTTTTGCTTGTATTCGCTGGCGACGTTGAGAGGGTGGAGCATCGGTGGAACCAGCATGGGCTCGGCGGCGATAATCTTGAAGGATTGTGCAGAGATCTTCATCCTGGTCCGGTCAGTTTGCTCCATTGGAGTGGGAAAGGGAAGCCATGGCTGAGATTGGATTCCAAAAAGCCGTGTCCGTTGGATAGCTTGTGGGCCCCGTACGATCTGTTTCGCCATTCGTCGTTGTTCTCGGACAACTGAATGGATGAGTATGAAGATGAAGGTGCATCGTCGGCCATGGAGGTGCGGTTGATTTGATAGTGATCGTTTCCTTTATTAGTGACTGGACCACCACCACTACTAACAGCCAGAGCTAGATGAAATGACGAAAAAGGACAACTGTTAGAAAAAGGTGATGGAGCGTAACGCCGTTAAAGAGTGAATTAACGGCTGCCGTTTGGAATGATGATGTGATAGTGAGAGTATGGATTATTTTTCTTGGATTGGAATTTGGAAGATACGGTGACGTATAAGAGGTGGTGATGATTACAGGCATGAGTTTGAGGTAAAAATAAAAGGGACAAATGCTACTGCTGGAAGCATTAAAGGACGTGTAATAATTGGCAGCGTTATCAGCAAATGTAGAGAAATAAAAATTACATTATTAGGGATTTGGTGATAGTTCAAACACTTCTAAGGGAAATTATTTAGATGTCATTCAATTTTTTTATATTTCATGTGGCAGAAGTTTTTTTTCCTCGTTTGATTCCCCAAGTCAGGAAATGGAATATGGATTTAGGTTAGGTTTTGGGTTAATTTTTTTGCAAAGCAGTGCTATTTGCACTTTTTTTTTTTTTTTTTGTATAAAACTTGTGTAATCTTATTAAGGACTGAAGATTGGAACATTAGTCCTCCACTTTAAATATTTGATTAAATTTAGTGCCATGGTGCTAGAGGCAATTATTGAAGCATAAATGCTTTAGGTTATATGATAAAATCATATTCAATAATAATTTATAAAAATGATATTAACAATTAATTTTTTATAAATAGCTTATTTGTCTTATAAATTATTAATTTTTTAATATTCACAATTATAGAAATAACATTATAAAGAAAGCCTTGTCATTTTGTTTACTTTTTTGATAATTATTGCTTTTCTAATGATAAATAAAAAGAAAATACTATAATCATGTTATAACACTAAATACCTAATGATGGAACTTTCTGTTTGCATTCATTTTTTCTTATTTGTTTTTATTAGATCATGGCAGTTGATCAAAATGAATGAGATAAATTTTGCTTTCATTTTTTCTTGCTTGTTTTTATTAGATCATGATAGTTGATAATAAGAAAATGATAAATAATTAAATAAGTTATTGCTTTTGATCGTAATGTTGGATTTATGGATGAAAATGTTTGAAATTATCATTGATGGCCATGAGGGTTGAGATGAAGATGAAGCTTCAGGTTTGCATAAGTTAGGGTTACATTTTTAAATTTGTCATTATAATTTTAATAAAAATAATATCATTTAATAATTTTAAAATTTTAAAAATTAAATTATTAATTTATCATAACTTATTATTTGATATAAATTATATACATATCATAAATTTATTATATTTAAATTTCTAGTACTGTATACTTGAAAATTATCTTAAATACAATAAAAAAAAACTCCTCAAATTTACATTGTTTTATTTTTTGTTAGATTAATGATATTTTTATTTGTCTCGGGAAAGTAAGAGTATGTACCATCCTCCACTTCTTTGTGGAGAATTTCTCCTCCTTTGTGTTACTAGCAGTTTCAAAGTTTTCACTTTCTGAGTTATCACTTTCTAGTGTGAAATTCATAACTTTGGGATGAAGTGATAATCCGACATTTTTTTGGTGTATTTGTCTTGGATGATCTGTAAATTTTTGGAATATATTCTCGCTGGATTTGGTGTTATTAGGGTGAGTGTTGTACAATTGTAATGACTCAACAAGGTCTTAAGTTCACATGAGAGCCGTGATGAGTTTTTGAATATTCACTGTTTAACATAGGATCCTTGCCTCTATTTCCCACCTTCCTAAAGTAATGCTGTGATGTCTTTTTTGAATTTTCACTTGCAGTACATTAATTATTTATGTCAAGTTCTTCTATTTGTTTGTTTTTATTTTGCCTCCATTATTGATACTTTGATCACACTCCTTCAGTCCATTGGATCATTGATTTCCCAATAAACTCTACTCCACAACTCATTTTCAGAGACCAATTGAAAGCATGCATGTGACAATTTCTAAACTACATACAGTATTATGCATATGATTCATCATCTTCAAATTCATATTCTAATATTTAAACCATAGAACTTGCTTTAAAGAGGAACTTCAAGGCAAGATTTATTTCAAAATCTTCTTGATGGAAATATTTTTCTAAAATTAAATTAATATCAATACATTCTACCCCACATTTTTTGTAACATTCTCATTTTGGTATAAAGTAGCACAATAATTATAATCTCCTTTCATAGTACCTCAGTGATTTTGAAATGGAGTAGAAATGACAATATAGAACTCAATAGTCAATACAAGACAATGCCAATATTGAACTCAAGCCCAAATTTATTGGGCCAGAATTATTATTGGGCTATACAGATACAATCCTATCAAAATCAAAGCGGTGTCCAGAATTGTTTGTTGATTCTAGATCTGGTTTAAAGCTTCCTAGCTAGTGCCGGAAGAATTAATTTTGTGCCTAATTGATTATGGATAATTAATTTTGAAACAATTGAATATAGATGAATATATTTCATATCTGATAAAATGATGTTGGAATAAAAGACTATTCGTTATAGATTTCTCAACCCAAAGTGATTTCAGAGGCAAAATTGATTTAAAAACATACCTAAAAGCTAAGCTAAACCCATGATTTTGAGGTACAAAATCAATTACGAAACGTATCTTTCCAAAGTAACATGAAACATGATATTTGAATTTTGAACAAGTCTCCAAATATCAACTCTGGTGATGGCTAATAAAAATTTCAATGATTCTGGGTGAAGTCCTGGATTTGTCTATGGAATTGGAAAACAGAAAACCCAAACAATCATGAGGCAGCTGCATTGCATTGCACTGTCTTCACTCAACTGCCATTATGTTGTGCATTGAAACATTAAGCCTCAAAATATTATTAGAAATTTAGAACGAGTAGAGCAAGTGCTACTTGGTGAATCTTCCGCTCGGGCTACAGGATTACATTTACCTGCAATACAAGAGAATACACCGTCGGCACTGATCTGGTTGTTAAGCCAGTTACAAGTTTTGAGGTAGACAAAGTATTCAGAGTATGACACCTGTGAATTAGGGCATACTTATGATCTTAATATAGAGGTGGAGACATACTTTGATGAAAAAGGTTACCAGCAAGGCATTCGTTAGATGAGTCCAATGATGTGTTGGTACCGTATAGGATCATATATTATGAATGTAGAGTATGCAATAGCAGTTACGTTAGGCTAGTCATTAGCGTCTAAAATGTGCATATGCTACGTCATAGTGAGAATAGAAACTGCATGTCACAAGTGAACCGTCAAACAGTCCCAATAGAAAGGATGTTAATCATCTTGTCTATAGGTCATGCAATAAGAATTTGCAATTTAAAATAGCCAATAATCAGAATAAAGTCATATTTTAAAGTATTAATCGATGCAAAATTAAACACAATAAAACAAATATACTGATACAGCCTAAAACAATCAAGCTTCTCAATCGTTTAACTAATGATCGATCAGTCAAGTTAAGTGAAGTCAGCATTGAGCGTGAGCTATCCTTCATCGATTGATTACCCTCTTGGTCGAACGACCTAGAACACGTCAGCTGAGAGCTTCGTGAACCAACTGTCCTAGCAAACAGGTGATAAAAAGTATGATTAAGCCAACATGAACAATGTGATAGCACCAACTGCTTAGCGAGATTTTTGCAGGCATTTCCAATACACTAAAGACACGTGGTCACATACCATTCATTTAGAAGTATGCCAATTGATGCGCTCGACACCTATGAATTAGTAGATATTTACTCTTTTGATTATCTTACTTACACTAGTCGAAACTTTGCTTAAATACTGTTATGTGTATTTTCTTATACCATGTAAAATGGGCTGGCAAAAACTCAGCAGATAAATTCAAGGGGGAAAGGCCCAACCCGTCTGTGACCCAGCATCGAAGTTGCTCAGCAAAGGCATCAAATGGTCGGCCATTAGCTTAGAGCGCAAGAAGAGATCAAAGTAGCGACCCCCAGCTTGCTAGAAACGAGCTCTGGCTCGGTAGACGAAACATATCCTCAACCATCTTCTAGAAAGATACCTTGGCTAGGCTCGGGAATAAGACCAACTCACATAATCGGTAGGCCGTCCTATACGAGCTCAGACTATCAAGCTCGCTACCACGGGCATTGGGTGCGGAACGCCTAAGTTTAATCAGCAGTAAGAGGCATGTTCCTCCAATTGGCAAGTTAGCCTCCCGAAACTTACACATCAACCTCCAACAGTCTGACAGTAAATTGCCTAGCATTTATTGTCCACAGCGGCAGACAAGATAGATTTACAAATTGTTAAATTACACTTGTAACCCTCCCTATTTTTATAAATAGGGGAAAAAGATCATTGTAAGAAATAGTGAAAAATACATACTGAAACTTTGCCAAAGTAGTGGTAGAATCTTTGTATTGTAGTTTTGCTTGCCAAAACAGTGAAATCACCGCACAAAGCTAATATAAATCACCATAGACATAGGGGTCACACTGACTTTGGCCAAATCATGTTAAAAAACCTTCTTTGCCTTCGTTGTTCTTCCTCTCCTTCTTCTTATCTCACATTCATCCGATCAAATTGCAGTTTGGGGGTTTTAAGAACTATTTTGATTGACTGAGATTTGTGGCTTATCAAATTTCACCGTCAACATTTTCGCGCTAGAAGGAGGGCTTCAACTGCATCTCTCTTTGGTCTACTGTTTAGCTGCAATGGCAAGAGGGAGAACCACCAGGAGCACTGATGCTGTCGCTGGCCAACCTGAGGATCATACAGTGCAGCAAGGGTTACCGCTGGAGGGTTTAACCTTCTCTGCTATGGGTGCTTCTGTTGCCTTCACAATAGATGTTGTCACCGATATGGCACCATTGACCCCCACTAACCTATTGCTCTTGAGACTAACAAAGTTCAAGTATGGCACCAACGTTAAGAGGCACTTGAAAATGATGTGAATGAGTTGGCTGATGCAGTAGAGCGTTGGTTCATGCATAGACTGAAGGCATACAAAAACAGGTTGAGACTGCGGTGCTCGGAAGAGGGCTTTGGCAGCCAAAAGCACAACAAGAGAAGCCCCTAAGGGGGGAACATCTGTGAGCTGGGTTTGTTCATTCGTACGATTCATAGTTGAGGTCAGAAATCCATCAAGCTCACAACAGCGATGATGGAGACGATCAGCAACATGAGAACTTGTGTTGAGAGGAAAATACAAATAGGACCTGTCCTGGACGTAGATTGGATTGCCACTCCCACGATCAAGGGGGTGACAAGAGTCATCAAACCACTAATTGATTCGAAACCCAAGACCTTATGGTCAAAGAGCTACTTTAGAAGGTGCAACAACTTAAAAAGTAGCCCGTAGCTCAAGACCGACAAGATCATTATGAAAAAAGGACCCAATTCGCTAAGGAGTTTCAAACGGAGCCCTTTCCTTGTAGATTTAAAATCCCTAACATCCCACAATACAATGGGAACAATGACTCGTATGACCACCTAGACATATTCAATATCCAGATGGATCTTTAAGCAACTAGCTTGCTATTCAAATGTCGTATCTTCCCAGTCACCCTTGGGAGAATACTATGGGCATGGCTTAGGAATCTTCTAGCTCATAACATTCATAGCTGGGAAGAATGCCAAATGAAATTCCTCAGCTAGTACAAGGTATTGAGAAGGCAACCTGCATTAACTTGTCATCTCGCAATAGTCTTCCAACGGAGATACGAGTCGCTAAAAGATTACATCACCAGGTTTAGATGCGAAGTCAATAATATAGAAAATCCCTCAGATAAAGGCATCCTCATAGTGATCTCACCTGGGCTATGCAAGGATAGGAAACTATACAAGAAGATATACAAGCCCCTTGTGAAAGACCTGAGTGAATTTTACGAGTGAGACGCCAAGGAAATCAGGTGGGAAGAGAACTTTGGCCCAAAAGAGTTTGATTAGGAGAGTAAGAAAAATGACTATAGTAGGAATAAAAGGAGTAATAACGGGAACGAGAAAGAAAATCAAAACAACGATTCCAAAAACTAGGCTGTAAAAAGGGCCAGGAATGAGCAATCTCAATGTCAAGGTCGCTTTGACAGCTATAACACCTTATCAAACACTCAGGAGCACATCTTTGCATTTGAATGGGGAGAACTTTGGGAAGCCTGCCCCTATAACAACTCCCAACAGATTAAAAAATATGAGCAAGTTCTGTGCTTATCATGAAGAGGTTAGACATAATACCTTGGAATGCTGAGCACTCAAAGATGTAATTGAAGATCTAATCAAGAAAGCTCGTCTGCGAGACTATGTGGTGCAATCTCCCAAACAGTAATCTTAGTAGCCCTAGTGACCATAACGATAGTAGCCCTAGCGCCTCTGAATCTTCTTTTTCAATATATGTTATTTAGATGTAAATAATGCATCCTAAATTAGTCTTGACATTTTAATGTTATTGCTAAATAAATTTTCAAGAAAGCCTAAACTTAGATTTAAATTTGGTAATCTCACACTGTGTATTATTCTTTCTGAAGCTCACAAAGCAAGAAGTAGATTTTTTGCTTAATTTGAATGGGGTCGGGACTCCCTGAGCATTGGGATGCTATACTTCTGCTCACTCTTTTAAAATAGAAGCGATTTCATACTTTTTTCATCTGGAAGCAAGTTATTCTTAAAGTTGAAGGAGTCAAGTTGTCACTAAGCAGAAGATTATAGTGGCACAACTCTCTAGGTATGAGATCGCCAACCCTTCTATGACACTAAGTCACCATCTTATGCATGTATACGACTAACTTTTAGGCACTATATGTATGCGACCTATTGCCAGACATTTGAGCTGAGGCCTTTTGGAGCTCATTCTGGTACCTATTACCAGCCATTTGAGCTAAAGCCCTCAAAGTTCATTCCGGTACAAACTAATTCCTAGCCATTTGAGCTGAGGCCCTTGGAGCTCATTTCGGTACTCATTGCCAGCCATTCAAGCTAAGGCCGTTAGAGCTCATTCTGGTACTTATTGCTAGCCATTTGAGCTGAAGCCCTCAGAGCTCATTCCGATACTTATTGCTAACCATTCTGGCCGAGGCCCTTTGGAGCTCATTCCGGTACTCAAACATATTGCTAACTTTTTAGCTAAGGCATCTTGTGTGCTAAATTCATTACCAGATTACCAATAGAGGTGTAGCTCTTATGTGACCTATTACTTGTAGCTCTTATGCAATCTTTTACTTGAAGGCACAACCTTCATACGAGATACTCAATGTGCTAGCCGAGATGCACCTATTCACTTGTTGGGCATTCGAACTCATGCTAGCTAAAGCACAATCTGAGCATTCAACTTATTTTAAGCAAGGCACAGTTCTCATACGACTTGCTACATTTTCATGTGATTTTCTGGCCATTTAGTGTGACATGTATCGTTTGCAGTTATGATTCACTGGTTACAGCCAAATTATATAAACTCATACAATATACTCTATTTTATTTCATTATCCATCATATTTCACTCACTGAGGTCAATTGACTTACTGTGCGTTCTTTTTTACTTGACAATTATTGAATTGTGATTTGCAGAAACCCATCCATAATAGCCTATGTGTTATTTTCTATAAGGCATCAAACATGATGCATTTGGAAAGGCAAGGAAAAATAGAAAGGTTCATTTAATGTCCCCTTCAATGAGGCGAATTCAAACAAAGTACAGAATTGAATGCGAAGTTTAAAAATGAAATATAAAATTACAAGATCTAATCCTAAGAAGTCTGGTCTTTTGAAGTTGAGCCCTTATGGGAGGAAAGGTCAACACATGAGGCGAGTAGGTCATCTTTTGTTTGATTATCAAAGGCTGTCACGACCTGTGGATTATTTCCTCTTTAAATTGCATTTTCGGCTGGAGAAGCCCACTTTTAGACTTTGCACCTTTTCTAGAAGGGGTGGCTTTCGTAGTTCGCGTAGCTCTCCTCTCGAAACCTTTTGTCTCCTTAAGAGCATCCTCCTTGAAAAAGGAAAAGTCCATATTTGGGTGCCATTCCCACAAGGTGAATAGGAAAGAGGAAGAGGTTTTAGATTCCTTTTTCTCCGTTACCTTCACAACCAACTCAACGATCTTAGCCTTAACTCGAGTGACCTCCTCCTATTTTAGAGTGACTTTCTTTCTAGCCACTTCAAGTTCCTTCTCGGTAGCCTTAGCCTGCCAAGCTACAGCTTCTGCTCGTTGCATAACTAACTCAACACCCCAAAGTGTCACATCCAGGTCACATTTTGCTCTTGATAACTTCTCAACCACTTTGTTGAGATTATCTATGATGGCCTCACAACTTGTCACCTTATGAGATCAGGCTTCCTTGGCTTCTCTCTGAGCAACCTTAGCATTCATTACCCTATTCTCCAGCTTCAACACCTTAGCGGTCGCAACAGCTAGGTCACCCTTGAGTTTGGCATTCCTTTCCTTCCAAGCCTGAAGTGTTTCCCCCATCTTTATTATTCCCAGCACACCCTTAAAAGTTAAACGAATCAAGTTAGATTATGAAGGAGCAAAAGAATCAAGGTAAAAGGGCATTACTTACCAACAGACTGTGACGAAAGGCGTAGCGCACTAGCCCTCCACTTGAGACTTCCTCTACTTCCAACACTTGGGGACTAATGAGGGGTCCCAAGATTGCCCTCACATTCCTCTGGAGGAAGTCAAAATACTTCTATGTGTTTAGGCCAAGACCTGATGGAGGCTTCTAGCTGCGACTTTGCGAGCCACCTATTTTGAAGTGGTGGCAACCCTTTTTCCTTTGTTCACTATTCATTTCTTAGCCGGGGGCTTGTATGGGGTCATGACCTTGACCTCTTCAGTCACCTTAGGAAGAAAAGTAGGTGCTAACTCTTGTGAAGGCATCTCAGTCAAGGCAAGAGGAGATTGATTTGTAGTAGTAAGAGCTATAGCAACATTGGGACCTGATGAGGTCATAGAGACTTTGAGATCTTTGGGCTCATCAGAAATTGACCTTCGAAGGATGAGTTTCACCAAGTTCATATAGTCTTTAAAATGTGTTGGATCGATTTCCTAACTCTGCAAGCTCCAATCTTTCTCATGAGCTCAATGTTCAACACAGGAGTAAACTTATAGGAATGAAGAAGATTGTTGTCGAATCTCAGATCGTTTTTCATATTGCTTATAGTAGCAAATCAGTCAACTACCTCAACCTCTTCGACCTCTAACGTTGGCTTCTCCTTACCAGCTTTGTCTGTAAAAATGAGACAAAATGTCAGAAATGACACTATGAATTCATGATAGCTTACATAACCTCAGCTCGTTTACTAGGTGTTAGAACAAAATCGAAGGTACGGAGAGGACGTAAAGATGGGCACGAAAAGTAAAACCAATGGGTCTTATAATTCCCTACGTTTAATTTGCCTTTGGCATCCCTTCGAGGCAGAACCCTCTTGAAATCGGTATGCTAAGCTAAGAGGTAATAAATCCTATCTAAATAGCCCATACTCCTAATACTATAAAGGTGGCACAAAACTCTTACAGATGGTAGGGGAAGACTATTTCTCAAGTACACAAGTGCAAGAGAAGTGAATTGAGAATAGAAGTTCGGGGTCAATTGGAATGGGTAGAGCTTCAATCTATTTAACAAAGTAATGATATATGGATGAACTGGGAACCTAAGCCTAACAGTGAGATACTGGGTACTAACAACAATAAATCCTCAAGGAGGATGGGTTGCATGGTCACCAGGAGAAGGTGCCATGAGATGGCAACCTTTAGGGAAGTGATAATGTTCAACTATGTTCTAAAGTTTATCCAATTCGAGGGTCAAAGGGTAATGATTAAAGAAAGAGCGATCTGAAGAGCTCTCTATGACCTGCTACCCCTCATTGGGGTCAGGCCGAGGAATAGGTCGTTCAACGACCTCACCGTTCCTGAAGGTCGTTTCAATCAAAGTGAATGCCAGCTCCTCGCTTCGAGTTGGGGAGTTAGGCTCATCATCACTTCCTATTTGGTGACTTCGCTGCTTATGAATTGCAACCATCTATATAGAAGGATAAACAATTAGGTCGCTTTAAGCAGACCATATTAGAAAAGCTAAAGCTTCTCTTTACTAGACAAAAATTTCCTATACAGTAAATCATACACGCCTCAAGCCATCATATTAGAGACCCAAACTATTGAAGAACTTCAGAGGATAACTGATGAAGCCTATTAGATGACTAAACCCAGAGAAGACTAAAAGCTAAACCTAACGATCTACAGCTTAAAAACCAACGAATAATTTTTAATAGCAAAAAAGGCCCTCGCCGTCTGCCTAGGCAACACGATACTAAAAACTCATAAAACAATGGCATACTAAAAGCAAAAGTCTTGAGAGGTCTTACCATGTCAAAAGAATGAGTCAAATTCTAGGATGGATGAAGGCAAGAAGGATTGTGGATAAGTTGATCAATCCACAGCAATAGCAATGGCAGGACCAATGGAGTAGGAGAGCAAGATTAGAGACAATCACTCAGGAAGTGCTGAGGCAGAAAGTTTTCAAAAGTAAAAAGGAAAAGAAGGGTTTCCCATCTAATATGGCCTTGATGGCCCTGCCGTTCGATTCAGAAACTAATCAACTGCTTATAATCTGATGGTCCAGAAAATGACCGGGCTTAGCCATGATCGTATTGGTAGCCATGGTAAAGTACACACAATTAATGTGGTCATGATGACATGGGTAGGTGAAATGATGAAATAAAAACCTGAATGACAGTGTGGCTCATCATAATTTCCAGCTTTTGCTAGTGAACTTAGCTCCTAGTCCACATAATGAACTGAGAGCTGGAGGGCTAATGTTATATGTATTTTTTGGCACCATATAAAATGGGTTGGCAAAAGCTCAATAGACAAGTTTAAGGGGGAAAAGCCCAACCCATCCATGACCCAACATAGAGGTCGATCAACAAAGGCATCAGATGGCCAGCTGTAACCTTAGAGTGTGAGACAAGATCAAAGCAGTAACCCCAAGCTCACTAGAAACAAGCTCTGACTTACTAGATGAAACATGTCCTCAATTGCTTTTTAGAAAGATACTTTGGGACCTAGGAATAGGACTAACTTACATAACCGATAGGCCGTCCTGTGCGACCTTAGACCATTAAGCTCGCTACCATAGGCATTAGGTATTAGTCGTATATAGGTGCCCTAGAGTCAATTTGATTAGGCTCTATTGCATTTATGACTAAACGATCTATGGATTTGGATATTAAAGGGTGAATATTCATCTTATATTGCATATTGTAATCATATTTATGATTTATGCATAATTAAGATGAAGT
>JANHAO010003443.1:0-26292 GCA_026873985.1 Saraca asoca
TTGAGGGATGTCTTTTACATGGAAGGTTATACTTTGACCAAGTCAAATGTGACTCTAGCCACGAGGAACTATAAAGGCTTGTGTTTGGTATTTCTGAAAATATAGTTAGGCATTGCCTAATCTAGATAGGATTCATTACCACTCATTGGAGTGATATCCACGGCCACTCAATGAATTGGTTTGACTCGCTAAATCCATGCACAAGGTAGAATCGAGACTCAAAAGGGATTTGAGTGCTTGGATTCGTTTGAGTCAAATAATTCGCAATATTAAGAAACTATGATTGGTTATAGAGGTTGATTGGTATCCATACCTCTGACTGATCGGATATAGATAATGAAAGGATTGCATCATACATGGTGTGCATGGTGATGTACACTGAGATCAACCACATATAGGCTTATCACCATTGTTGACCCCTCTAAAAATTGGGTAGCTATAATGGCTTGCTAGAGTCTACTCGCTTAAAGGCCATGGATGATTAATTTGGAGAAATTGATCATAAAATTAATTGCATTAATTTTATATGCCTTCAAATGGTTTAAAAGGCATTTTAGACTTTTGCCAACATTTCAGGGGCTTACTAGCTTACACGCATAACGAGAAATGATATGGCCAAAGTTTAGACATATTTAATGTTAAGGGACTAAAATGTAATTTGATGAAATTACTGGGGTCGAAATGCAGTTTATGAAAACTATAGAGGTTGTTTTGCAAATAAGGAAAAATGTTTTTCTTTAGCCCTGAAACGACACCATTTTGGCCTAAGAGGGCTAGCCAAAACGACATCGTTTGGCTTCCTCTTCTTCCTTGCAATTGAGGCCAAATTGTTCAGCCAAGTGAAGGGAGAGGCTGAGAGGAAGAAGCTGAGAGTGAACTGGCATGGTTCGATGGTGACTGGACCGAAAAGGAGAGGAAGAGACTAAAAATGTTTTGGTGCTTTCCACTCCTCTTCTTCCTTGGGATTTGCTAGAAAAGTTTCAGCAAAAGTAGAAGTGTTCTCCATGGGTTTCGGTTGAGAACCGAACCAGTGAAGGGGAAGAAAGGTCAGAAGAGTTCTGGTGGTTCTTGGCCCATTTCTTAGTCCATCCAGCTCCCACAAGCTTGCTAGCACAAGAGGAGGAGCTGTAGAGGCCATTGGAGGTGTTCTCCGGTGTGGATCTCCAGTAGAGGTAGGACATGTGTGCTGCTTGGTGACTAAAAGATTCATCACATTCTGCTGTGTTTCAAGCTAGATTAAAGGTTAACCTTGCTTTCTTTTACTCTTTATTTGATGTATTTGATACATTGAAGCCTCAATCCAACGAGATCTTGGTGAGTTTGTTCGGCCTTGGCTGTGTTCTTCTCTTGAAAATTTTTGAAATTTTCGGCCTCTTGGACCGGGCAAACTCAACACTAACCTAAAGAGTTATAGACTAATCAGACTCAGACATCATTGGTTTTCTAAATGATCATGAATTAATATTTGGATGCATGTTTATGATAGCAGAAGGATCTATGTCATGGAAAAATGTCAAGCAGTTGCTTATAACGACCTCCACTATGGAAGCAAAGTATGTCTCATATTATGAAGCTGCTCATGAAGATGTGTGGTTAAGGAATTTCATTGCTAGTTTTAATTTTGTTGAGAGCATATCAAGGCCTTTAACTATTTGCTGTGATAATGTTGTTGCTATTAACTTCTTTCTCAATAATAAAAATTTTTCCTATACGAAACATTTTGATTTTAAGTACCAGTTTGTGAGAGTGAAGATATATTCTCATGTTATTTGTATTGAATATATTTCTATGAATCACATGCTCGCAGATCTACTAACCAAAGGTTTAGTAGTTGGAATGTATCATGATTATATAATTAATATGAGTTTGACCAAATCTTTTCATGTTTTATGTTAGTGGAGGTATTATATTTGATGTAATTGCATTGTATTTGTTATTTATCTCAAGATATATATATCAATGAAATATTCATAATGTTGTCATATATTGTTGTTTGTGCACAATTTTTTATTATGACATGTTAGTAGAGACATTTAGACTATACCTCAGTATTATACTGAGAATATTGATTCTTATTTGGCATATTGGATTGATGCTAGGACCATTGTGTAGATATTTACATATAGTCACATTTACTATTATGTAAATCTTGTTATGCACATTTCATGTTTAAAAATTTTGGTCAGCGAGGTATAGGTGTACAATGTATATGATGTTAATATCCCTATCAAATATAATGTTCTACACTATTGGCTACTTATGATCTCAATTAAGACCTATAGGTGTAATAATGACATTTACTTAAAATGGCCATGATTTCTAAATTATGTGGTCCAAGTGAGAGACTGTTAGAATTTTCTCTAATATTAGACCTAATATAATTTAGAATTTTATTAATGTTAGCCCATTTGTAACATTTTGTAGTTGGGTTTTTATTTGTAATGCACATAATTATCAACTGGGTATTCTTTTAGTGATAGGTTTGGTTATATCCATATTTTATTGTGATGGGTCCTTACTCTTAAAACCTTGGTTGTATTGCATTCTCCCCATCAAACTGCAGACTTGTGTTCTCCCTATTCATCATGACTCTTGGGGTTTGATAGAAGGAGCGATCCCGTCAAGACTTGAACAAATTGCAGTGAACTTGCAAGATCAAGGAGAAATTAAACTAAAACAAGTTGACATTTTGATTATCTAAAATGGATCAAATGACGACTATAGGTAATTTTAATATCTAATTTATATTTATGAGTTTGCATTTCATTCGTGTCGTAATAACATAATTTTAATCAATTTAATTTTTTTATAAAATATTTAACCTATGAACATTTCAAGAATTATTTTAACTAAATATTTTCATGGAGAATGTGGATATACTACATTTTGATGGTATGGGAATGTGTTTGTCATATAAAAAATTTATTTGTTTGACTTTTCCTTTAATGTCCTACTGCCATTACCACATGTCATTATTGATTATCGATAGCCACCACTTAACGTGATTGACCACAGTTAACCGATTAACTTTTCAACATTAATCACCATTAATTAATCAACTATTTGATATTAGTTACCATTAATTGATCATTTTTTTCTAACTAGTTAATTTTTTTTACTAAGATTTTTTTTTTTAAAAAAAAATGAGATTTCAAACAAAAATACAAATTATGAAAACTTGTCAACAAGGAAAAATTAGTAAACATATATTTACTCAGAACAAAAAAAAAACTTCAAAAAAGATTTTCTAACTTCTATTTAACTCTAATTTGATTAATGCAATTTCTTTTCTTAGCAAAAAAAAAAAAACAATTGTAAGTCATATCATAGTGAAATTGAGACTTACTTTCTATCTTATATGATTTTATTATAAAAAAACAATTCTTCCTAGTAAAGCTTTTATACCTATCTAAAAAAAGTATGCATACATAAGAAAAAGTTTTTTCAAAACAATTTTAACTTCTTATGAATTTTAGATTTGAAATGTAACATTTTTTTATGTTGCGTGACATGTGATATATATCACATGGATATATTATATGAAATTATTATTAATCTTATTATCCATTAATTATTTGATTTACTTAAATAATTAATTAAGACTAATAAAGAAATTAATTTTAGATGAATTTATGAAGATGATTAATTGATATTTGATGAGCATATTATCTACAAATTAATTTGTAGATAATTATGCCTTAAATAAATATTCTGAATTAATTGAGATGGTGTCTCTAAATTGTTCTTAAATAGAGCAAAATATTTAGAAAAGACATAGAAAATTCGTACTCCCTTTTACCACCATGGAAAGCATGAGTTTTCTTAGGCAACATCTAAGGATATAGAATTTGGAATGTGTAATTTTTATTGTTGAGGGCTTTAGTAGCCACTTTATAACCACTTAGAGAAGTATTTGTTCGTGATTGCAGATCTACATTAGTTTTGGAGATCAAGGATGTGGGTGAGTTCATGTGTATGTTAATAATAATTTAAGCCAAGGTAACAAAACTTTTGCTGTGAGATTTGAAAGTTATAAGAGGTAAATATTGAATCCAAATTTTTAAAAATATATCAACAGTGGTATCAAAGTCATCGTTAGCTTATTTCCATTTATATTGTTGTACGTGTTTTTTTGTAAGTTTTACATGCATTTTTTAAGTGATTTACATGCACAATTCGTTAGGATATAGCATATAAAACATACATAGAAAAAATGAAAATTTATGCTTCTTACTTGAAGATAAATATAACATCTTTCTACTAGTATATTTTTTTAGAATTTTTTTATTAATTGTTTTATCTTTTTATATGTTGAAAAATTAATTTTTATACATATAAAAGATGAAAATTCTGCAGAAAACAAAACTGTGTTTCTTTGATGATGTAATAAAATTTGTTATTTTTATTATTGAAAAATATTTTTATGTTTTATACATTAATTTTTATTTTCTATTTTTTTTGAAATTAGTTTTCAAATAATCCATTTATTTGTTAAATGGAAAATAAATAAATTTTTTGTTTGTTTCTATAAAAATATGTTTTATCTTGATAATTACTTTTTTTATTTTGATGTACATATTAATTTGTAGATTATATCTTTTACTTGAAATTACTTTTCAAATTTTTTATTCATATATTAAATAATAAATATTTCTAGAAAATATTTTTTTAGATAGATGCATCTTAAGTTAATATGTTCACTAATTTACATGCCATACCCTTATTGAAAATTAGTTTTTAATATTATTATTCATTTATTTGTTAAATGAAAATTTTCTTTTTTCTAGAAAAATATGTTTTTCCACCTATATGCATTTTATAATAATATATTCACCAATTTGTATATTATTCCATTTATTTAAAATTTATTTTCAAATATTTCATTTATTTGTTAAATAAATTTTTTATTATTTTTTATTTTCCCTCTAAAAAAAATTGTTTCCTCAAAATATGCTTAATTTATGATATGTTCATCGTTTGCATATTTTTGTATATGCTTCTAAATGTTTATTTTCATTATTTATCTATATGATTAAATGATGTTATTTTTTTTATCTTTGTGATGAATGCATGTTTTAGATGCATTGATATTTTATTAGATGCCTATGTTATGTAACATATGGATGTTCCAACATAATGTCACATATATAGAGAAGGTGTGATGTCCCTATTTTATTATGTAGATTGATGTAATAGAAATATCTGATTATGTAATATTTTTCTAAGGTTGCATTTTAATTTGGAAGCCTAATAAGTGGATGTGGTTTCGCCATGGGCAACAAAATATCAATGGAATCTATCAGATGAATTCAAATATTTATATATTTGTGAATATATAAACGAAGTGAACATGTAGGACCAAAGTTCCCTCCATTAGTAATTTAATTAGAAGTCTAATTTTATTTTATATTATTAGAGATGATTACTAGCATAGCAAAAATTTTGCTTTAGTAATACAGGAGAAATTAGAATTCCTAATTAAATTATATCATAAGATATATGCACTAACTAAACTATATACAATTATGTATAAAATGACTTGCACAAGTATAAATCTCTTAAATAGAAAAGGGATAGAAGCAACTTAATATTTGGCATGGGAAAGTTTAGTACTTTTTCAATAAGCAATAGTTACTCAATCAATTAATTGGTGATATGTCTTAATTTGAAGTTAGGTATATAATCTAACATAGCCATGACTAATAACTTGTGATTTTGATCCAAAAAGGACAACAACTGTGCTTTATGTGCAAAGTTATTTATTCAATATCCTCATTGGGAAGTTTGACAAACTACCCAAATTTTCTAAAAAAAATGTGTGATTAATTGAGATTGAAATATTGTGGATTGTTTGCCACTGGGCTTTGTGCCTTGACCTTTTGATTCAATATGTGGTGAATGGCTAGTTATCTTTGGGTAATTTTTGTCATAGTTAGAGAGAAATAAGTAGCTAATCATATTCTCATAAATTATCCTTATTCTAATTAGATCCCTTTATCATAATCCATTTAGGGACTAATAATTTCACTCACAACTAGGTGCTATAGTGGTTGCATAAGTTATGCAACATAAAGGATATAGACCTCAATGTTGGAAATAGCAAAGGGGATAATTTTGGACCTTGAGTTGGATGGGCATCCAAGTGTCATAAGGGGCAAGGAAAGGTAAAATCAAAACTAAAATGCTTTAGTTATGGGAAAAGGGTTATTTTGCAAATGATTATCCTAAGCAAAGAAAGCTTTGTCCTTCATTGCCCTTGTTATCTTAGAATTTTAGCGTATCCATATGTTTTTGTGCTCACTCTCTCCTTAGTTGAATTATGGAAACATGAGCAACACATGTGACCTAAAATTATGTAGAATTTATAAATTACCATTGAATGCTAGTGATAAGAACATAAAGGATCAACACAAGGATCATCAAGAAGCTTGGTAAGTGCTAAGTGGACCTATGAAAAGGGCAAGGGCCAAAAAGATGAAAGAAGCAATCCGAGGACTTTGCCAAGCATTTTGGAGTGCACAAGAGGGGCTTGAACTTGAAGATTCAAAGGCCATTTGCTTGGAGGCTAGCTAACCACTTAAAGGGCTAAATGATAGTCACTTTGAAAGCCCTGCAATCGGCTAGAATTGGATAACCAAACCATCAATTGTTGTCTTGTTTTTGTACATGTTTTTGGACTATTATTTTGTATTGTGCTTTA
The DNA here is from genome assembly GCA_026873985.1 of Saraca asoca. Lineage (NCBI taxonomy): Eukaryota > Viridiplantae > Streptophyta > Magnoliopsida > Fabales > Fabaceae > Saraca > Saraca asoca. Next base: position 6,701 of record JANHAO010003443.1, read on the forward strand.
GGCTATCTTTGACTTTGTTATGGGGCTGTTTGACCTTTTTAATTCCTTTATTTTTTCTGAGTAAATTAAGACTTAGATTTGTGATATTTTTTTGGACTATGGAATAACCACATGTTTCGACCAGCCTAGTTATAGGTTTTGGTCAGCCTTGTTTTGGCTGAGTAATTCGCCTTGTCTTAGATTTAATTAGCTTGTTTATTTGGTTATTTGTTTAGGTGTTTAATTAGGCTTGTTTATAACTTGTAACCCAACCCATAATTAAGGCTAATTGCTAAGAGGGAAGGCATGTTTCCCTCACAATATAGATTTGGCAAATTGAGAATCAAAAAGTGTTCTTCTTTAAGTAAGTGCTCTTCTAGGGTTCGAAAAGTGTTCTTCTTTGAGTAAGTACTCTCCTAGGGTTCCTATTAGAATTTAAAGACTTATTAAAGAATTTCCTCTTTATGGCATTAATCTTCATCTCTTATCACTTTACTTCCATCTTTCTAGAGTATGGCGTGAATATCCATCTTATTCTTTCAATTTTGGGCGTAGAATTGCTGAATTAGAAATAGATCTATCAGTATCTCTAAGAAAAATCACATCAATTTAGTACCAGAGCTTCGTCTCTTCCAATTCAGGTGATATCTCTATAATTTTCCTTGTTTTTGCTTCAATTTTCCTTCCAATTTTGTGCTACATGTCTCTGATTTTTTGTGTACATTTTTTAGCTCAATTACTTAATCGATTGATGTCCAAATAAGTTACAAGTGTTGTTGAATTTTTTCTACTGAAGTTGATTAGTTTTTGTTACTATTTTAGTTCAATTTTTCCTCGTTTTTTGCATCAATTTTGTATAGAAAAATTTGTAATCTTGTTGCACACTAAGTATTTGATGTTAGCTTTGTTTGAGTAAAACTTTTTGGTTATTTTACTTAATTTCTATCTCTTTTCCTTGCTTGTTCTTGTGAAGGTTCTGCTAAAATTTCTACAAAATTTTCATCTTGTTCTTTGTTACATTTCAAGTATTTATTGATTTGTTTTAAGTGTCATTTTGCTTTGTTCTTGTTTGTCATTTAGTATAGGACTGAATTACACATCATTTGTGTGATTTGGAACCATTTCTTCCCACAATTGCTTCACTTAATGTTGTTATCCCCTGTTTACTCTATTTTGGCCAAAATATTAAGGCTACTTTTTCCAATTGTTATTGTCCTAGCTTAATTTTGATTGTATTTTGCACCTTAGACATATTCATATTGATTACACATAAATGAAAATTTATTTGTGCCAATTGTGATTGATTTTAACTGTCTTTGCTACTCAAAACTTGTGCTAAGTGCTGGAAAAATAAAATTTTGGATAGCAGAGAGAAGTGTTGAGAAAAACAAAAGAGATGTGAAGCAACAATAGTGGAAAGACAAAATCAAAGAAAAGAAAAGTATGGAAAGAAAAAGCAACAAAAGAAACAAAGAAAAACCAAGAAAGAATCAAGGAAAAGAGTAAAAGAAAAATCATAAAAATAAGAACAAGTGTTATCCAATACAACAAAAAAATTCTACAACTTTTTTAGCTTAGTCCTAGTCAATCCAGTGAGTTATTTTGAGTCAATTTCCTTTGTAATTAACTTAAATATATATTTTTTGGATTGTATAATCACAATACTAGCTTAGAACTTAAAGTGTGGTGCAATTGCTTGATATTTTCCCTTATTCTTCCTTGGAATTCCTTGAAATTTTTTTTGCCATACTCTAAAAAATTGTGGTGCTAGCTAAAACTTTCACTCATTTGCTATCCAATTCCTTTTGTGTTTCTTGCTAATTCCTTGCTTCTTTGTTCTTGTTGGTTCATGCTACAATTTAGTGATTTGTGTGTTGTGTGATTTTGATTACAACATTATGTAAACTCCAAGATTTTGTCACTTAGTTCTCATAGAACTTAAAGAAAAACACTAAAGTGGTAAAAGGCAATAGTGCATGAGCACAGTAGAGGATAAAAGCCTAATTAAAAACACAAGTGGAGCGATAAAAAAACACTTGTGAGGGTGTGATTTGTGAGGTCCATATTTTCCTAGTATTTATTTTATAAAATTTATTTCTTGCTCAAAGATGGAAGGTGGAGGATCTCAACTCAATGAAGTCATATTTTCTCTTAGAGCCATGCAACGACAATTTGAAAGAATAAATGTAAAAATTGATGGGCTTGGCGAAAGAATCATAAATGTTGAGCAAAGTAGACATTTCCATGAAAGAAGAATTAGAAGAAATCATGACCAATGCGGAAACAATGAAGGGGATTGGAGAGTTAAAAGAGAAGAAGAGGAGTTATCCATTTCTACTTATGAAACCAAATGGAGTGAAAGAAAGGATAAAGGCATTTTGGGTAGAAGACATGAGAGACATAGAAAAGAAAGGTAGATTTAAAACTTCACAATATCAAGATGACAGTTCATCTTTTCAAGGCAAAAGTGATCTAGAAGACTACCTTAAATGGGAGAAGAAAGTGGACTATGGTTGAGACTTCCTTAAAGCCAAAAAGTGATGATGTTAAAGGTAAAAAAAAAGATAGAGGTGCTACAAAAGAAAAAAAATATCAAATGCTTCAAATGTTTGGGGCACAACTATTATACTTATGAATGCCTTAACAAAAAGGTCATGACATTGAAAGCCAATAAGGAATTGGAATCAGCTAGTGAGCAAGAAAAGGAGAAGGAAAGCTCTAACTTAAGCAGTGAAGAGAACAATAATGCGTGTGATGTGGTGATTGAAGGAGAAATACTAGTGGTGATGAGAACATTAAGTACCTAAACTAAGGATGGTAATAAAAAGTAAAGAAATAACATCTTCCACACTAGATGCCATGTTATGGGAAGGTATGTAATGTGATCATTGATGAAGGAAGTTATACAAATGTTGCTAGCATAATCTTATTTGAAAAGTTTTCTTTGCCCACCCTAGCTCATCCCATTATTTATAAATTTCAATAGTTGAATGAAAATTGGGAGGTAAAGATATCAAAACAAGTTCTAGTTTCATTCTCCATTGGGAGGTATAAAGATGAAATCTTATGTGATGTTATTCTTATGCAAGCTACCTATATTTTGCTTGGTACGTCATGGCAATTTGATAAACATGTTATTCATGATGGTAACATTAATCGATATAACTTCAAGAAGGATAGTAAGACCATTAATCTCATAACCCTCACCCCTAAGCAAATTCTAACGAATCAAATAAAAAAAGAAAAAAATGAGTGAAGAAAAAGAGTGAAAAAGTGAAAAAAAAAAAAAGTGGTAAAAAAGAGTTGAGAGAAAAAGAGAAACAAGAAAAAAAAAAGTGACATGTTTTTGCAATGACTAATGATATTAGGGAAGCCATGTACATGGATTGGCCTATACTAGTCTTGTTATATAAAGGAACTTATTTGAATGATCACCTTGATTCTAATGCTTTACTTTGTGCTATTGATTTTATTTTGTAGGAATATCAAGAGTTGTTCCCCAAGGAAGTCCCTCACAACTTGCCACCTATAAGGGAAATAGAGCATCAAATTGATTTCATTCTTGAAGCCTCTATTCCAAATTGGCTAGCATATAGAACCAATCAAGAAGAGACCAAAGAAATTCAAAGACAAGTGGAGGAGCTCATAGCAAAAGGTTACATTAGAGAAAGCATGAGTCCTTGTGTGGTTCTGATCATTCTTGTGTTTAAGAAGGATAAATCATGAAGGATGTACGTTGATTGTTGCCTAATCAACAAAATCACTATAAAGTATAGACACCTTACCCCTAGGCTTAATGATATGTTAGATGAATAGCATGGTTCTTGTGTTTTCTCAAAAATTGATTTAAAGTATGGTTATCATCAAATTCGATTGAAATTGGGTGATGAATGAAAAACTGCATTTAAAACTAAGCATGATTTGTATGAGTGGTTGGTTATGCCTTTTGGTTTGACTAATGGCCCTAGCACATTTATGAGATTAATGAACCATCTCTTACATGCTTTTATAAGAAAATTTATGGTTATCTATTTTGATGACATTGTCATTTATAACAAAAATGAACGTGAGCATGTTAAATATTTGAGATGTATTTTGCAATGCTTGAAAGATGAAAAAACATATGCCAACTTTGATAAATGTTCTTTTTGTTTAAATAAAATTAGCTTCTTGTGTTATGTGGTGAGTGGCAATGATATTGAAATAGATAAAGAAAAAGTAAAAGCTATCAGAGATTAACCAAGTCCTAAAACCATAAGTGATGTGAGGAGTTCATAGATTGGCTAGTTTCTATAGGTGGTTTGTGAAAGATTTTAGTATCATAGCTACCCTTTTGATTGAATTAGTTAAAAAAAATGTAGGATTCAAGTGGAAAAGTGAGCAAGAGAGACCATTTAATTTGTTAAAAGAAAAATTGTCTTTAGCACCTTCGTTTACTTTACCCGATTTCTCTAAAGCTTTTGAAATTAAATGTGATACTTTGAGACTTGGTATTGGAGCTATTTTGATCTAAGAGCAATATCCCACAGCATTCTTTAGTGAAAAGCTTAATAGTACAGCCCTCAACTACCCAACATATGATAAGGAGCTTTATGTTTTGCTTTGGGCTTTAGAGACTTGGCAACATTACCTTTGGCCAAAGGATTTTGTCATCTATACCAACCATGAATCTTTAAAGTATTTGAAGGGTTAAAAGAAGCTGAATCATAGGCATGCAAAATGGATGGAGTTCATTAAGATATTCCCTTACACAGTTCAATATAAGCAAGGTAAAGAGAATGTGGTAGTCAATGCCTTTTCTCACATGTATGCCCCCATTTCCACTATACATGCTAAGTTGTTAGGTTTTAAGTGCATTAAAGATTTGTATGTTCATGATCATAACTTTGCTAGTGTGTTCAATGCTTATGAGAAAGTTACTTTTGGAAAGTATTTTTAGTAGGATGGCTTTCTCTTTAAGGGAAATCAATTGTCTATGCTTAAGGGTTTTTTAAGATTTTTACTTGTTAAAGAAGTACATAGGGGATTAATGAGACATTTTGGTATTGCTAAAACTTTGTCTATCTTGCAAGAGCATTTTTATTACCCAGGTACGAAGCATGATGTGGAAAAGCTTTGTGAAAATTGTATCACTTGTAAAGAAACTAAGTCCAAAGTCATATCTCATAGCCTTTATACCCCTCTCCCCATTCCTAGTGAACATTGGCTAAACATTTCAATAGATTTCATGCTTAGATTGCCACGGTCCAATAAGGGAAAGGATTCAATTTTTATTATGATTGATAGATTCTAAAAAATGGTTCACTTCATTCTATGTAACAAAATCAATAATGCTACTTAGGTGGCAGATTTGTTCTTTAGAGAGGTTATGAAGTTGCATGGGGTGCCTAGGACCATTACTTCGAATAGGGATGTGAAGTTCTTAAGCTACTTTTGGAAGTCCTTTTGAAGTAAGTTGGGAACAAAGTTGTTGTTTTCTACAACTTGTCACCCACAAACCAATGGACAAACCGAAGTAGTTAATAGAACTCTATCTATATTGTTAAGATTTATCATTCAAAAGAATTTAAAGAATTAAGAACAATGTTTGCCTCATGCAGAGTTTGCTTATTATAAGAGTATACATTCAACCACCCAATATTCCCCATTTGAAATTATTTATGGTTTTAATCCACTAACTCCTTTAAATTTTTTGCCTTTACCATTTGAAAAGCGTTAAAGTCTTGATAGGAAGAAGAAGGTTGAACAAGTGAAGAAGTTACATGAGCAAGTGAGAAAGAACATTGAAAAGAAAATGGAGCATTAGACTTAACAAGGCAATAAGGGCCAAAAGAGAGTGGTTTTTGAGTAGAGTAATTGGTCATAGTTACACATGAGAAAAGAAAGGTTTCCAACTCAAAGGAAGATAAAGCTTCATCCAAGAGGAGATGAACATTTCCAAGTGGTGGCAAAGATAATTGACAATGCCTATAGGTTGGATCTTCTAGGTGACTCTAAGATTAATGCTATCTTTAATGTTGCTGACCTTTCTCCCTTCAATATAGGTTTTAATTTGAGGTTGAATGCTATTAAGGAGTGCAAGAATGATGAGAACATGGAGGACCAACATAAGGATCATCAAGAAGCTTTGCAAATGTCGAGTAGACCCATGACAAAGGTAAGGGTCAAAAAGATGAAAGAAGTAATCCAAAGACTTTGCCATGTATTTTGAAGTGCACAAGAGGGGCTTGGGCTTAGAGATCCAAAGATCATTTGCTTAGAGGCTAGCTAAACACCTGAAGGGCCAAATGATAGCCATTTTCAAAGCCTTGCAACTGGCTAGAATTAGGCAGCCAAAGGGCAACCAAACCATCACTTGTAGTCTTGTTTTTGTACATATTTTGTGCTATTATGTTGTATCATGCTTTAAGCTATCTTTGACTTTGTTATGGCTTTGTTTTTGGGCTATTTGACCCTTTTATTTCCTTTATTTTTTTGGGTAAATTAAGACTTGGATTTGTGATGTTTTTTAGGCTATGGAATAGCCACATGTTTTGGCCAACCTGGTTATAGGTTTCGGCTAGCCTTGTTTTGGCTAAGTAATTAGCCTTGTTTAAAACTTAATTACCTTGTTTATTTGGTTATTTGTTTGATTGTTTAATTAAGTTTGTTTAAGACTTATAACCTAGCCCATAATTAAGCCTAATTACTAAGAGAGGAGGCATGTTTCCTTCACAGTTTAGATTTGGCAAATTAAGAATTAAAGAGTGTTCTTCTTTGAGCAAGTGCTCTCCTAAGGTTCTTGTTAGAACTTGAAGAATTATGAAAGAGTTTCCTCTTTGTGGTGTCAATCTTCATCACTTATCACCCTCTTTTTATCTTTCTAGAGTGTGGCAAGAATACCATTCTTTTTCTTTCAATTTTGGCTATTGAATTGCTAAATTGGAAATAGATCCATGGGCATATCCAAGAGAGATCATATCAACTAGAGGCAAACACTTTGTAACAATAAGGAAAGATCATAAATGGAGGTTTTATATATTGAAACTTACTACTTTGCTATGCATAGTGTACATACATTAATCTTGCATGATATGCTTCATGCAACCATTATTTAATGTAATCTATTTTGTTACAACTTTGATAAAAGTTAGATGCTTCAAAAATAAATAATTTGTTTATTTATCTTAATAACATTCTATCATCATGGTGTCTTGATAACATTCTACCTTTCATATTACTTTAACTAATATGTTTACTGCTTTTGTTGTTTGAAGTGGTATAGTTAATGTTGCACCTAACATTTCTTTATCCAATATTTTATGTCTTCGCAAATTCCTTTTCAATTTTTTTTTGTCAATCAGTTAACACATACCTATAATTATAGTGTTTTCTTTTTTCCTGGTTTTTATGTTTTTTAGGATCTTTTAACAAAGAAGATTTTTTATAAGGGATATGAATCTGGTGGGTTATATGTGTTTAACGAAAAAGTTACTCAGCTAATTGCGACATCTGCTACCCTCACTCCATATTAGTTACATTATTGCTTGGGTCATCCTTATTTACCGTCATAAAAAAAAATTGTGTCCTAGTTTGAGTTTTGTTTCTATTTTAAATTGTGAGTCATGTCAGTTTACTAAACAACATCATCAGTCTTATATTCCTCGAGTTAATAAATAAGCTACATCGCCTTTTGAGTTAGCACATTCAGATGTTTAAGGTCCTTGTCCCATTGTTTTCAAATTTGGTTGTCATTATTTTGTAACTTTTATTGATAATTATTCAAGAGTTACTTGGCTTTATTTGATGAAAAGTCAATCATAATTGTTTGATATTTGTTGTGTCTTTTATGATAAAATTAAAAATCAATTCCAAACACCTATATGTAACTTTCGAAATGATAATGCTAAGGAATACTTTTTAGCAAAATTTTCTAGTTATTTGTCACAGCACAATATAATTCATCAATCATGTTGTGCACTTACTCCACAATAAAATGAAGTAGCTGAAAGAAAAAATCGTCACCTATTGAAAGTTACTCATGCTTTCTTGTTTCCAATGAAAGTGCTTAAAGTTTTCTAGGCAAGCACGATTATTACAACCTATTTTTTGATCAATCACATACCATCTTCAATTTTTGATGGTCAGGTACCTTATTCTCTTTTGTTTCCTTTTCAAACATTATTTCTTCTTACTCCATGTATTTTTGGCTACACGTGTTTTGTCTAGGATTATTATCCTCAAATTTCTAAGTTAGATCCTCGATCTTTGAAATGTATCTTTTATGGATACTCTCAAACTCAAAAAGAGTATTAATATTATTCCTCTTAATTGGATCATTATGTTGTCTCTTCTAATGTCAATTTCTTTGAGTCCACTCCATTTTTGGAATTTTCTAAGCCTTCTTGTTTGGTGTCAGACTCTAAATATGTTGATGAACATTTTCTTGTGCCTTCCACTCCTCGGGATTCTCAAGTCTCTTCCACTAAAACTTAGATTACTCCTCCTATTAAGTATGTTTACTCTTGTAGAGTGTAAGTACCAAATGCAATTCATCTTTCTACCATTAATAAGACATTAGGTACAATGCTTGTTATAGACATCCTATTAGTTTTATCTCCCCTATCAACTTTTTCCTCACAAAATCAAATTCCTTTGTCCTTTGATTTTGATTGCCTATTGCTTAACAAATAGGTATCTGTAGATGTACTAAAAAAGGTACCCATAATCACCTTTATTTGACTTCTACCTTTGTGTCTTAGTCATCTTTATTTATCTCTTCACAATCATTTATTACCTTGTTGGATTCTATTACTATTCCTAAGTTTTAAAGGCATTTACTTATGATGGGTGGCTTGCTACTGTGGAGGAAAAAATGTTAGCTCTTAAAGCTAATTAGACTTGGGATGTTGCACCTTTATTGCATGGTAAGTAACTTATGAAGTGTAAATGGGTGTTTACTGTGAAAGTTAATCTAGATGATTCTATTACTCGATTGAAAGCTATCTTAGTGGAAAAGAGGTATGGTCAGATGTATGGCATCAATTATTTTAAAACTTTTTCTCCTGTGGCTAAGATTACTTCCATTCATTTATTTATCTTTCTTGATACCTCTCAAAATTGGGTTTTTCATCAGCTTGATCTTGCAAATGTTTTTTTTTACATGGTAATCTACTTAAGGAAGTGTATATCAAGCAACCACTGGTCTTATTGCTCAGAGGGAGTATGAAAAAGACAAAATGTACTCGATGAAAAAGTCTTTGTACAGATCGAAGTAGTCTCCTTGAGCCTGGTTTGGAAAATTTAGTGATATGGTCATGGAATTTGGGATGTAAAAAAGTGATCATGATAATTCTATCTTCTATAAATAATCAGATTCAGGTTGCATTCTTATAGCTGTCTATGTAGATGATATTGTAATTATTAGCAGTGATAGTTTAGGCATTTCAAAATTAAAGACTTTTCTTCAAACCAAATTTTAGTCTAAGGACCTTGGAGCATTTTAGTACTTCTTAGGTATTGAGATTACTCGAAATAAGTAAGGAATTTTCTTGTCATAGAGAAAATATGTGCTTGATCTTTTGAATGAAACATCTTTTTTTGGGACTAAATCATGTGACACTTCTATGATTCTAAATGTTAAGCTTAGATTGGAAGATGGAGAACTACTAGAATACTTAAAATGGCGCACACGATTAATGGGGAAATTCAACTATCTTAGTATCACCAAATCTGGCATTATTGTCCCAATAAGTGTAGTAAGTCAGTTCATGCATTCTCTAAAAATCTCTCATTAGGATACAATTATACACATATTAAAATATCTCAAGAAGGACACCTAGGTGTAGAATCTTGTACAAAAATCATGGCTACTATAGAGTAGAAGGCTTTTCTGATGTACACAAGGCAGGATGTCCTATGGACCAAATATCTACTTCATGATATCATGTGTTTGTTGGTGGAAATCTTGTGTCTTAGAAAAGCAGGAAACAAGCTACTGTATCTTGATTAAGTACAAAATCCAAATATCAAGTCATAGCTTATGTTACATCTAAGCTTATGTGGATTTCTTACTTTTGTTGTCAACTTAAGATTAAGTCCTCTAAAACTATACAACTATGGTGTGATAATCAGGTTGTCACTCACATTGCTACAAATCCAGTCTTTCATAAGCAAACAAAGCATATAGAGGTTGATTGTCATTTGTTTATATAGAAACTCCAGGAAAAAGTTATTGATCTTAAACATATTAGAACCGAGGATCAAATTGTTGATTTATTTACTAAGGCACTTCCAAGAAAATGGGCTAATAATATTTGTAACAAGCGAGGCATATTTGACATCTATGCTTCAGCTTGAGAAGGAGTGTTAGTAAATAAGTTAGTTAAGTGATAAGCCTAGGTAGGATCAATAATAAGCTTAGATAGGTTAATAAACACTTTAAGATAAAAAGTTAGTCCTTCTTAATTGTTTTTTGGGATACTAATGTGTCTTCATTCAAGAAAGAAGCATTTGATTCACTTACTTTGGATAAATGGCTTAGTGCCATAAAAGAGGAAATGTGCTCCATAATGGATAACCAAGTATTAGGCTTGATTTGTGGTGAACGAATACATCTAAAGGAGGTATAGACTACAAAAAGACCTTATCTCCTATGGTGAGATTTGTATCATTTTTCTATATCCAAGAAATTATTTCACATCTAAATTTAGGGTTGTTTTAAATTGATATGAAGACAACTCTCCTTTAAGTTGAACTAGATGAAGAGGTCTATATGGATTCACCCGTTAACTTTGAAACCAAGAAACAAGTGCACAAGTTATGCTATTTGTTGATGGTGAAATCTGGTTCTACTAGACTCCAGCCAATCAGTGTAGTTCTTGTATCCCCAAATTGCTCTCTGGAGGATGAACTGAGAGACTAAGAAGATGACATGGATGGTAGAAAGGAAGAGGAGCAATAGGGAGTAATATTTTTAACGTGGTTCGGATAAATCTGGATGACACCAGACCCTATGTCAACGGTAGCTTTTATTAATCTAAGTTGAATTCTACAAGGTTTTTCTTTTTTGTATAATGGACTCTCCCCTCCTATTTATAGAAGGAAGAAGGTTACGATTGTAATTTTACATGTTACAAATACATCATTACAAACATTAAATGTACAAGATAATTATCTTCTTGCAATTTGGCTCTTTACAGATGACTTTCTGTGGACGGGCCCCATGTGTCTACTAGATTTGAGACCTAACACAGGTTTGTCTCATGTTCTCATCTTGTTAAACCTTTAGCTAGGCAATACACCTAGTTTTGCAAGCTGAAATGCTTAGCTTGAGGTTGTTACTGGCTTTCTCTCAATGAAGCGAACTTAGCTTTTAATGAGGTCCAACGAGCTACTTCAGGCCTTACTTGCATCCCGACCTCACGGTTAGCCAGGTGGAGCTTATTTTTAGTTTATTCTTGATCTTCACGAGGCTTTTGCCTTTTTATTGCATGAGATCAAATTTTTCCCATAACATAAGCCCTCCAACTCCCTCTTAGTTTGCTTTGCAAACTAGGAGTTATATTTTTCCTGATACCTTGTTTGCAATTTTGGTCATGGTCTTTGTATTCAAACTGTCATGTTGTCTTTTCTGTCTTTCAAACTTTCATGTCTTCTGCCTTGGCCATACTTCTTACTTGCGCAATTTATAGCTACTGGAGTGGCAACCTCATTTTCTCTGGACCGTTCAATTTAAGGTAGTCAATTATCCATCAGGTCTTTCACTGAACCTAGACTAATTTATAAAGCCCAAGAAGCTCTTCTTGCTTCTTCGTGAAGTGGCTTGATGGAAGCTTTAGTTAAGCCCCCCATGTTTATGATAGTTCTACTTCTAGTGAAGCATTTTAAGGCATACATAGCCTACTATAGAAGACCACAAGGCGTGAATGGCCTACTGCACGTGACTCCCATGGATAGCTCTTCATGCTAGCTACGGGGGAGTCTTATGCAGATCTTAGATTATTTTTTCATAGTCCTGTCATGAGTTACGGCCTTGCTAGCCAAACTCCTGGTGTTTTTTGAATTGCTCTGGGTGTGGAGGAGCTATTGGCTGAGGAAGGATATTATCATGAGCAGCTGAGCTTATTGTTCTTCCTGTTGGTAGGAGTTTGTCTCCTGATAGCTGGCTTTCATCCTCTCTGCGGAAGCAATAGCTGTAGGCTTTTATGCTTTTGTTTCTATATTTCCTTCCTTCTTATGTAAATTTACCTTGTTAGATGAGGCCTTTTAATGAATAAGCTTTTTCTATTGCTTTGCACTTTTTGAATATATTTCTTCTGTAAAAAATAGTTGAATAAGATGCTCAGGTAACTAGTCGGTCATATTTAGACAATAAATCTTGGCATCTTAGTGCCCTTATAATTAATAAATGATATTTTGGCAGGTCACATGCTAGCTACGCCTAGAAGGAGAGACCACATGCAAGCTGTGATCATTTATTCGCATGAGAGCTACATTTTACTACTTGCGCCATGACAATTTTGTTGCTTATTAGGTAGGTAGCTGAGTTTATTCTGACGTCTTTGCGCCTTATTGGGCTCATAACTCTTTGCTAGATTTCAAGTGTTTAATAGTGCCTCTGCACCTCAGTAAGCTCTTGGCCGCACTGGATTTTGAGTATTTAATAGTGCCTCTACACCTCAGGAAGCTCTTGGCTGCACTAGATTTTTTGTGTTTAATAGTGCCTTTGCACCTTGGCGAGCTCTTGGCTATGCTAGATTTTGAGTGTTTAATAGTACCTCCGCACCTTAGTGAGCTCTTAGCTACACCAAATTTTGAGTGTCTAATAGTGCCTCCACACCTTAACAAACTCTTGGTTACGCCAAATTTTGAGTGTTTAATAACGTCTCTGCACCTCAATGAGCTCTTGGTTGCACTGAATTTTAAGTGTTTAATAGTGCCTCTGCACCTCAGCGAGCTCTTGGCTACACTAAATTTTGAGTGTTTAATAGTGCCTCCGCACCTCAACGAGCTCTTGGCTACATCAAAATTTTAGTGTTTAATAGTGCCTCCACACCTTAGTGAGCTTTTGGCTACACTGGATTTATATAAGAATAGCTTTCCTTTTTAAGTAGCACTCTGCTGGGTAATTAGACAAGAATTTGGAATATTTTCATTTACTTTAATATGATATTACAGAATCAGAATATGGTTCTGATGGATGGCTCTTGCTCCCAATCAGCAATTCGCTGGGTCTGCTGAGTTTGCCATTCTGATGACCTCACCACATAATCCTGTAACCAGCCTCTTCTAATTAGGTCTTCTATGACATCCTTCAATGCCCAGCATTCTAAAGTATTATGCCCAATCTCATTGTGGTATGCACCAAATTTATCTTTATTCCTGAATTTGACAGGAGTCAAAAGGGGCTTGGGCTTCCCAAAATTTTCTTGGTCTTATTCTGCCATAAAAATCCTGTCTTGCATATCAGACAGAACATTATAGCTTTCATAGTGGCCTCGATGCTGGGGTCACACGCACTTCACCCTCTTTATGGCTGGGTCACTGGGACCACTGTTCTGATTCTTTTCACTCTTCTTTTTACCCTAAGGAGTGACAACCACTTCACCCTTATGCCTGGGCTCCTCCATACTGAAGGTCTCTTCCCATTTTATTTGTTTGCTAGCTCACTCATAAAATTCAATGATATCTCAAGCCAGGGACTTGTGAAGGCTTTTGTATAACTTTTCATCTTTGCAAAGTCCTGACGAGATTGCGGTTAGGATGCTCTCCTCCAAGGGATTTAAAATGGAGTTGGCTTAATGCTTGAACCTAGCTATATAATCCTTCAGTGATTCGTTCTTACGCTGAAAGATCATTGTGAGATGGTATGGAAGCGTGAGCTACCTCTTCAATGCCCGGTACTAGCCGATGAATTTCTTTTGATACTCTTCCCAGCTATTGACACTACGAGCTGGGAGGCTTCTGAACCATGCTCGAGGTACACTTCCTAATGTGGTCGGGAAGACACAACATTTGATCAAAGGGTCATTTGTTTGTAGATCCATCTAGACATTGAACGCATCCAAATGGTTTCAAGGATCACTTTCCCATTTCACAGCAGGATCACAGGCACTTTAAGTTTCTATGGAAAGGGCTGCATTTCGATCTCTATAGAGAATGGCAAGCTTTCCTCGTGATATGGTTAATTGTTTTGAGAATGGGGGTGTTCCTCCAATTATTTCAGCCTTTGGAGAACTTCCTTCATTATTAGATCCTACGCTTCGAACTGCAAGCCAAAGCTTTCAACTTGTTGTGAGCCCCTAGGTTGCTGACCATCATGATTCTCGTGAGCCTCTTTATAAGCTTCTTCATGCAACTGCTGAAGCTCCACTATAATTTCTTCTTGCCTTTATGCATCCCAGGCTTGCACTTGTGCTAGTGCTTTAACAATTTCAGCTAACTCTCTTACTATATTCTCAAGCACTAGCAGCGCCTAATGAGGTATTTGTGCTTCTTCAGTTTCAAGGGCAGCGGTAGGCTGAGGATGAGCTTCAATAATGGAAACGTCTGTCTGTTGAAGAACTTAAGTGTTAAAACTCCTGGTAGTCCTTCTTCTCACCATTGTAGCTAATTAGAAAAGTAATTCCAGGAGTAGATAAGCCCTCTTTCTAGTGCCAAAAATGTTGACGGTAAAATCTGATTCTACCAAACTCCAGCCAACCAATGTAGTTCCTGTATCCCCAAACTGCTCCTTGGAGGATGCAGTGAAAGACGGAGAAGATGACAGGAATGGTAGAGAGGAAGAGGAGCAATGAGGAGCAATATTTTTAACGTGGTTTGACTAAATCTGGATAGCACCGGACTCTATATCTAAGGTAGCTTTTATTAATCTGAGTTGAATTCTACAAGGTTTTTCTCTTCTATATAACGAACTCTCCCTTCTTATTTATAAAAGGAAGAAAGTTACAATTGTAATTTTACATGTTACAAATATATCATTACAAACATTAAATATATAAGACAATTATCTTCTTGCAATTTGACTCTTTGTAGATGGTTTTCTATGGGCGGGCCCCATGTATCTACTAGATTTGAAACTTAACGCAGGTCTTTCTAGTGTTCTCGTCTCGTTAAACCTTTAGCTGGGCAATATACCTAGTTTTGCGAGCTAAAATGCTTAGCTCGGGGTAGTTGCTAGCGCTCTCTCAACGAAGCGAGCTTAGCTTTTGACAAGGTCCAATAAGCTGCTTCAGGCCTTACTTGTATCCCGACCTCACAGTTAGCGAGGTGGAGCTTATTTTTAGCTAGTTCTTGATTTTCGTGAGACTTTTACCTTTTTATTGCGTGAGATCGAATTTTGCCCATAACACTATTTAATTCAAGCAATCCATTTATAGACTTAAGCATTCATTAAGTTAATGGTACATTTGATTTCATAAAGCTTTTTGCACTATCAAGTTTTGCTATATTCAAATGTTTCACATTTAAATTTGGGGTTATTTTAAATAGATGTAAAGACAAATTTCCTTCATGGAAAACTAGATGAAGAGGTCTATATGGATATACCTATTGACTTTGAAGCTAAGGGACAAGTGCGTAAGTTATGCTACTTAATTCAAGAAATCCATTTATAGACTTAAGTGTTCATTAAGTCAATGGTACATTCGATTTCATAAAGCATTTGCATCAGCAAGCTTTACTATATTTGAAAAGGACTATTGTGTATATGTCAAGAGAATGGAGAATAAGTTTCTTATTCTTTCACTTTATGACATATTGTTTACTAGGAACAATATGGAGTTAAAGCATACAACTAAAAGGTAGTTGGTTTTCATATTTGAGATCAAATATTTGGATCATGTAAACTACTTCTCTAAGGTAAAAATCTTAAGAGACCATTGTCAAAGATTCATGAGTTTGTCTCAAGAAATTTACATTTAGAGATCTTAGAACATTTTTACAAACTTGATTTCAAATTCGTTGATACTTCAAGAGATATAAGCCATCACCTATGCTTCAATCAAGGTCTTAAAATAGAGGAAGAAATTATGCAAATGAAAAAAGTTCTATATGTGAATCTGATAAACATTGTGATGTATACTCGGCTTGACATCTGCATGGTCAATAGATTTTGAAGTAGTCTTAAGACTGCACATTGTGAAGCAGCCAATGGGATACTTAGAAATCTAATAGATGCCTAAAATATGACTTTGTGCTATCTAAGTGGGAGTCTAAAGTTAGCAATGCCAATAATTTGTACACATAAATGAATATAAGTTCATAGTGAGCTGCATGTTTGTGCAAGAAAAATGAGTCATTTCATATTGTAGCAAGAAGTAAAAGTGTGTCTCCTAGCCTTTGACAATCTATAAATAATTTCACTAAATAGGAATTAGTTTCCCTAAAGCATATCAATATTAGTGATAAGTTTGCTAATGTCTTTTACTAAAGCCATTGTAAAATATGCTTTTAGTAAGCATGTCAAAGGTTTAAGTTGCGTGAGCATTTGATATACTACTATGTTATACTTTATTTTTGGTAAAGTAAAGATATTTTCCTATCATTTGTTAACTTATGATAAAGGTTAATTAGATGCATATATTTATTGTCACCAAACTTGAATTATCCCTTTCATACAAAAAATCCACCCCAACACTTAAGTAATGGATGGGATGAGACTTAAATAATAACCAAGTACTATGTGTAGTAATCTCCTTATTGCCCATATGGTAAATGAGGATTTATGGTAAAAATAAGTTGTCCTAGCTATGTGCTAAGATGAAACTTAGAGTCTCGCATAGAGGGTGTTCACACCTCTATGTAGCCTGTATGAAGCCAAGTTTGAAACTTTGTGTTTCAAACTAGTTGCTTTATGATGAATAGTTTGAGTTTTGTATGGCATAATATAAAAGCATGACAAGCCTTAAGTGGGAGCTCCATTGTAGCATACATTTCAAACTATATGTATTGTAAATCGACCTATATTAAGGAGTGATCGAATGGGTCCCTATTTTGTCACTGTTTAAATCCTATAGGACTTGTGAGTGTCCTACATTTGTACCGTTTAGGATTTGGACTTATGTTGTGAATCTAAAGTTAAGTGTTGCAACTTAACATGACCTCCAAGGGCTAAGAATCATGCGGTCCAATGGAACATGTCTAAGAAAGTAGCTTAAACTTATTGGAGTAACATGAGCATCTATGAAAGAAATCATTCGATGTTACACCTATGGGTTTATGGCTTATTGCCCAGGTGGTTACATAAACTTGTGTAGTTGATGTAACCATGAGCACAAAGGATATAGAATGATTTTTGCATAGCTCTTTTTTTAAAAAAGAATCAAAGTTGCAAAAATCTTGTGTAAATAGTTGATTTAAGGTATAACGAGACTTAAGTAATGTCATAATAGTTAGATGGTGACTTAGTATTTCATTTACTCACTTATACTTTTCTCATGTGGTCACACGTTTCATTCTTGTATGACTAAGAGATAAAAACAAACATTGGATTAAGGAGTATGCATACCCATATGTACGAGTGGGAGATCTTGCATGTCATGCGATGTGTTCACATAGACATGCTACATTGAATTATTTTTAATCTTATTATCCATTAATTATTTCATTTGTTTAATAATTAATTAAGATAAATAAAGAAATTAATCTTAAATAGAATTATGATAGTGGTTAATTGATATTTGATTCACATATTATCTACAAATTGATTTTGTAGATAATTATTCCTTAAATAATGATTTTTAATTAATTGAGATGATATATCCAAATTGCTCTTTAAGTAAAGCAAAATTTTCAAAAAAATATATAGAAATTTGTACTCCCCTTTACCATCATGGAAAACAAGAGTTTTCTACCTCCTTTCTTCACTGCTTTTCTCTTAGAGACACCATCTAAAGTCTATGAAGCTTAGGATGTGTAATTTTTGTTGTTGAGGACTCTAATAACGGCTATACAACCACCAAAAGATGCATTTATTCATGATTTTAAATTTGAAGCAAATTTAAAAATCAAGAATGTGGATAAATTCATGTGTATATGGATCATAGTCTAAACTAAGGTAACAAAGTTTCCTTTGTGGGATTCAAAAGTTACAAGAGGTAAATATCGAATCCCAAATTTTTAGAAATATACCAACACTACATATAAAAATCTGAAATACAAACATTATAGATGAACTTATATAATTTTGTGTCAATATTTCCTAACCTTTTCATATATATATTTTTTAAATAATTCAATGCCTTTCACCAAAGTTATTGAAAAAGACTGTATTTTTTTAAATAAATTGCAACTTTTTTCGATATGCATTGAAATAAAATTTTGTCATTTATCACTTGATTGAAGAGAAAATTTCTAGTTCCATGACTAGCCATAGTTTTACTTTGAATGGATAGGTTGGTTTGTCCAGTCTAACCATTATTTTAATTGATAAAATTAATTGAATCATAATCTCATAACTTTTTGAATGCCTTACTAAATTTGATTTTTAAAACATTACCTTTCTATTATTTTGATTCTAAATTGTGATTGCATTGAGATCACTACAATTGGTTGTAGAGAAATATGAAAAATAAAACCATCCTTATGATAAAGTTGGCGTTAAGTTACACGGTTGTAGAGTCTAGTGCCGCTACAATTTGGCAGTCAATTATGATGTTCCATAAGCTTTAAATGCTAAAATATAACTGTCAAGCAATTCAATTCTATTTTAAATATAACAATTTTCTATCTTTCGTGAAAAGTCTGTGTAAGTTTTAAAACTACTTGAGATATCAATTTAGATTTTGAAATTAGAAAAGCAATCTGCATAATTTTGTTAAATTTTGAAAGAAGTTGCAGTATTTTTCTTGTTTAAATAATACCACCCAAAGCACTTGAGAGAGGAAGCAAGAGACAACGCAGAGTCAAACTGGAATAGATAAAGATTTAACTTGTCTACAATGCATCTTATATTTTAAAGGATAAAGTGTAACATAATTATTTCTGAAAAAATCAACAACTAAAGATTTGATAAATTAATAATGAAATTGAAAAAATAATTTTAAAATTTGTGACTATCTGCTCTCTTAATTTTCTCATCATGATTATAATGTTACACTTTATCCTCTAAAATGTATCTTACATTTTGTAAAAGAATAATGGTAGAGCCACATACATTGTTGGGCGTGCAAATGAACACACTCAATTTCTAGATTTCTTTCGTGATATAGTATATAGAATTAAATTTGCATCCATCTAATTTTAGAAATTGAACCCACTAAGATATAAAAATGACTTGTCTAAACTTTGTATAGATTAATTTTCAAATTTTGATCCCACTATAATATTCATACAATAATTAAAATGTCATTAGTAGATTGACACTCTTATGATTTAAAAAAAAAAAACGAGTAAATTATACACTCTTCCAATTTGAGGTGTTATGAAATTACACAAAATATAATTTATATGAAAATAATACTCCAATTGATTCCTTATGGTGCATTTAGGAGTTTGGGAGGGAAATTGAAGAGAACACAATGAGAGAAAATTGAAGGTAGAAAATGGAGGAGTGATAACTCTATGAAAATAGAGTTATCTTAATGTTCCTAGACTTAAATTATTGAAGTATAAGAGTGATTCTTTGTAAATAA
>JANHAO010003444.1:0-26139 GCA_026873985.1 Saraca asoca
TTAAATATTAAATAAAATTTTAAAAAATAAAATTAATATAAAATAATTATATAATATATTATAATTAATTATATATTAATTAAAATTTTAATAAAAAAATAAAATTTTATTATGAATAAAAAATTTAAATATTAAATTAAATATTAAAAATTTTTATTTATAATAAAATTTTATTTAATATTAAACACACACAAAAAAAAGAAAGATATATATGAACTATCTCTAGCTAGTTGCACTTACAAGAATAAAAATTTTATTTTTTATCAAAATTTTATTTTTAAACTTTCGATTGATGATAGATTTTTATTTTTTATTAAAAATTTAGTTAAAATATAATTAATTATGATATATTGTCTAATTATTTTATATTAATTTTATTTTTTATTTATTAAATTATTTTAATTTTTAATTTTGATTTTTCTTTATTATAAAAAATAAAAAAAATAGAAAAAACTAAAAATAGAAAAAATTGGGAACCATTTTTTTTAGAAAATTCATTTTTCTCTTTTTTATTTTCATTTTTTTATTTTTTAAAAAATAAAAAATTTAATTTCTTTAAAATTTAATATTTAAATTTTTTATTCATAATAATTTTTTAATTAAAATTTTAATTAATATATAATTTATTATGAGATATTATCTAATTATTTTATACTTATTTTATTTTTTATTTTTTATTTTTTTTTAAAAATTAATTTTTTATTTTTTAACTTTTTTATTTTTAAAAATAAAAAAAAATAAAAAAAAAATTGGAGACCAACGTCTTCCAACATTTTATTTAAAAAAAATTAAAAAATGTCACCAACGTTTTCCAAAAAAATTTGAAAAAAAATAAAAAATGGCAGAAAATATAAAAGCACACCACCTACGTAAAATGTTTGAAAAGTAAACCATTTGCGTAATAAGTTTTTTCTTTTACACCATTCAGGTGAAAAAGCCCTCAAAATGTGCCACATACAAAGGAAGCAAGCATCCAATGTTTACGAAAAAATAATTGCAAATAGTGCTCTATTGTAACGTACACGTTGCTTACCTCTATGGGATTTTTACTTTATAATTTAAGAAAATTATTTGCAATACAAAATTGAATAAATTTACTGTATATTTTAACTTTGATTTAGAAGTATAAAAAATTAGAATTTAATTTATTTGAATATTAATTATGTAAAGAATTGTATACAAATTTATTTTAGAATGAATTGAATTATTCTATTTTTTTTATAATTTCAAATAAGAAGTCAATAAAAGCATACAGAGGCACCAACCTTAAAGATGAATATGTTTTTATTATCAAACAAATTGTTAAAAATGTTTTAATTATTGTGATAAGAAAATTGATAAAAAAAAAAATATATCGGTTGTTCTGTAAATCCCACCCTACTTCCAGAATCCTAGATTGTCGTTTTTCGAAGTCAAAATAGACAGAAAATGCCATGATCCACTCAAAAATCTATTCTTGGATATGGGATGGGAGGCTTCCCTTTGATTCCACGTCTTTAAACTGTCCCACCATTGCTCCATTTTCATGATACCTTTATTATTTTTTCGAAGTTTAGGGGACTGCAGAATACCTTACACTTTGAGCAAGATAGAGAATCAATTCCTGGAGTCACTGACTGTTCAAAAACTTTATCTAACATTCGTTTATTTATTAAGATGCTTAAAAATTTCAGATCCATATATAATGAATAATTTTGTGAGAATTTTTTTATATTTCAATTATAATACATGTTCTTATTTCATTTAATAAATAAAAACAAATTATCAAATTTCAATACATATAAATCTCACATATTTATTTTTTAAAATTTATATTATAATAAATTAAAAACATATAAGAAATTTTCTAATTGCATCCCTTTGATCATCAATGGTATCTCAAACAGAGTTGTGGCATATTTTGCTTCAATTAATTAGAAAAATTAAGCGGGCTGTTTGGGAAGTTATTTTTTTATTTTACAAAAATAAAAAAAAATTATTTGACAACTTATTTTTAAAATTATTTTTTAAAAATATAATTGAAAAAATAATTTTTAAGAAATATTAAAATAATATTTTTTCTTACTTTTATAGAATTATTTTTAAATTATTTTAAAAATAAGATGAATATCTATTTTTATTGATGATAAAATTATAAATAATATTAAATATATTTTTTTATTTTTAAAAATAAAAAAATAATTTTTAAAAAATAATAAAATAAAAATATTTGAAAACACTTTGATAGAAATTCTTGGTGGAAAAAGGAGTATGCGTTGTGTCTAAGGAAATGGAAATGGATTCTCCAGCATCAAGCATGTGAGAGGCTGAGTCTAAAGTTGGCATCATTTTCTTCCATCAAAGCATTGGTGTCATTTGCAAAAATCTGACAACACCCACACTCCACTAAAGCTAGAGAGGTGTTGATTAATGAAAGAAGAAGATGCCCCATTATGATACTTGGCCTGCAAAGAAGATCATGCGGATATTGTTGCACTTCGTGTCACCAAAAAATGGTTTCAACGTTGCTTTTAGACTAATAAATTAAGGAAATAAGTAAGAAATTTGACTTAATTTTGTGTACTTCCCATCTGAATCTTCCGTAGAACTGAAGGGGTCCTATATATATAAATATATCACGTATCCTTATGTTACGTCATGATAATACCCACCTTATAATTATATATTTGCATTCAATTTAAATTTAATTTCATTATATATACAATGAGTAATGATTTCTAAAAAATTTGAGGAATCATTTGATTGATAAAAAATTATATAAGAAATATAACTTTATGAGAAGTAATAGATGAGTGTATTATTTGATTAATTACTAATTGATAAAATAAAAGAAGTATGTTTCTACAAATCATGTGAAATTACTTGCCTACCCTTTTTTGGTGTTACAAGTTGATTTTGTGAACTAATTCGACATATAAATAATCAAGTATAAAGAAGAGGTTATATAATGTGAATTTAGGAGCAAATATATTTGTATATTATTTTTTTTGTATTTTCCTTATTTTAGGGGTATTTATGTACATTAAAGGTTATTTACATGGGGCGTTCTTTAAGACTGAATGTGTGCAAATGCTTTGACTACATGCTCATGTTTGCTTCTAGATATGTTGTGTATAGGATTTCATTGTATGAGTGAATTGATGGCTTATCTAGCAAAAAGAAATCTGGATCTTGTAGAGAAAGTTTGACCACATTCATGAGGGACATATTAGCTATCAGCAAAGCCATATCATGCTAGAATGTGTGGCAACAACAAACAGTTGACATATCCTTTGGGATGACATATGTTTTTTGATATTTTGAATGGACAAATCTTATTAAAAGAGTTTAAAATTGTGTCAGAGGGTATGAATTTTACTTAGATGAGTAAACTCGAAGGGGACAGAGTTGGTTTAGGAGAGATTGATTGTGCACAACAAATCACGTAGGTGTAATGAGTGAGCTGCAAAGCTCATTCACAAGATTCAAGATGAGAAGCTAGAGGAGTTAGCGCATTATAATCATATGATAAACGACAATAATAAGCTAGAGCTACATAGTCGCATGACGGAGTAGTGATAATAACCCAAGGCGTAGTAGACTAGCACTACATGGTCGCAAGACAAACTTTGCAGCAATAATAATGGGGTTCACAGTTGGTTCTGCACAAGAAAAGTGAAACTCGAGTTAAAGTGGATGATACTCTATGCTTAACTTCTATCAAGCTATTGATGTGAGGGAGCCATCAATAGGATGCACTTGAACTTGGCTATGATGGCCTAGATATTGAACGATGTTGCTCAATAAGTGCTGAGAGAGGGCACTGATCATCGATGAAATGGTTAGGAGGGTCAAGAACTAGCGAATGATTATGAAGGTCGTGGGAAATGAGCAAGTATCAATTTCAAAGAGATAGCACTTCAGTGTGCTAACTTAGGAGGGGTCGTGAGGACCAAAATGCTAGATAAGCATTAATTGCAAAAAAAACTGTGATGGTCGAGATACCACGGGAGTGTCAATTAATAGAGAGTCAGGAAGATCTAATTGAGTGTAAAAGTGGTGTAACAAAGTATGATAGATTGATCAAACCTAACACAAGCAGACTTGCGAGTAAGAAATAAGACTTGTAAGCAAGTCATATTTTGTTAGCAAAGTATAGAACTTGTGTGAAATCGAGGCATAAGACTTGCGTCTCTCACATTAATGGTAAGAGACATTGGATGTGGGATATACTTGATAGTGAGGCAAGCATAAGTTGTAGAGGTGATAACTCGAATATTGCAAACGCAATGGTATAGAGGAGGAAGTTGTAGAGGTGACAAACTGAAGAACTATGGAGACAATGACACGTGAGTATGTGTCGAGACAATGAAGTAGAGTTTACAAAGATAGATAACAAAGTTTGTGCAGGTAGCATTGCTTAAGACACCAAAGTTACAGGGGCAACTATCTAAAGATTGTGAGGAAGCAAATGTTCCGTGGTATAAGTTCAAGGATGCAAAGCTAATAGAAAGTCAAGGGAAAGGCTGAAGAGTAGTAGACTAACTCCTATCCTAAGTTATGTTAGGATACGGGTATCATTCATCAAAGTCTCTTAGATGATGTTAACTCAAATAAACAAGCATGGAGTAATCAAGAGAGTAACTTGAATGGAGCAGATTGAAGATCAACATGAAGATTCAAAGCTAGCCTCGATAGGAGAAAACCTTTATGAAAGCTATGATAGATTGAGACATTAATGAGGGCATTGACATTTGAAGTGGGGAAGAATGTTACAAGCTAATCTTATAGAGTAAAATTTAATATAAAAATCAAGTATGAAAGAGAAGGTCTCGTGGTGTGAATCCAGAAGCAAAAGCATTTATGTATTATTTTTCTAAATTTTTCTTATTTTGAGGATATTTATATCTTTTTAGCATGAATTATTTGTCTAATGTAAGTAAAAAATCATGTGGTTGTGATTCTTGTATTTTTACCTTTACATTCATATGAGATAACGTATTAGATACCTTCTGAATTAAGAGAAAAACTTTTATGTCAACTTGAAAAAACTATGTCTACTTGTGCCATTAGAACTTTAGTTTAAAATGCTCTTTAAGAGGCGTGTTTGGTGACCGAAATGGGCATTGTGACACGAGTTAGGAATTAGAGTATGGTGGCTTAAAGACTTCCCTTATACATTCAAAATTATATAGTGAGACATATATTAATAAAATGGAGTTGTCCCTCTCCTTATTTAAAAAGTCATTTCGTGATATACACTAGAGGTAACTTATGTGAGATATTTTTGAAACTTGATATACAGGGATGCTTTGACTACATATTCATATTTGCCTACAGATATATTGTACATAGGATTTTATTGTATGAACAATAGAAATTTATTTTATCCTGTTATTTATTTAAGTGTAACTTAAATTTATTAGAAGGTTGATATATTGACTAAGAGTTAGTATAATGCATTGCACGATACTACTAGAAGAGCTCCTAACTTGTGACACCTAAATAAGAAGAATTTTCTATTGAAATTTTTAATTTTTATTGTCAATTACGTAATTTTGAATATTTTTGGAGAAGTTCATTAGGAAATTTACTTATTAAAAAATTTAATTTTTTGCGAAAACTTACTTCTTGTGTGAATTAAATAATTCGTAATATTTTGTTTATGTATTATTTGTATAATTATATGAATTTAAATTTGATTTATATTTATATCATAATGTATGAAATGGTGTCAATTATCTATGCATTAAATTAAATTCCACGAAAGAAAAGTTGGTCATTAGTTATTACCCTCTACGCGGTTTGTGGGATCATAAAGTAAAAGAACACCAACCAAACCCGCGTAACTTTCTTTATACACGCGACTATTTTATCAACATTAATAAAACCCTTCAAAACCAGACAAAGTTCTCTATATGCTCTTAGCTATCTCCTGGGCTCCCTCTCGCTTCATCTTCCTCACATCCCTCTCTTCTTGTTTCAACTATTTAATTATTTGACAAAAACATGGTTCTTCTAACTGCACTCTTACTTGCCATCTTGTTCATTGCAGGCCTTGTAAATATATTCTTTTATCTGCCCACCGACAAGCTCTATTCGTGGCTTCAAACCTTCTTTCCCAATAAATCTCATGTAACCTATTCCACTTCCTCTTCTTCTTCTTCTTCTTCGTCATCAAGTTCCAAAAAGGAGAAGAATTTCTACCAGAAGGATGAGCTCAAGAAGGTTTTCGCTACGTTTGACAAGAATGGCGACGGATTCATAACAAGGCAAGAGCTCAAGGAATCTCTAAGAAACATCAGAATCTTCATGACAGAAAAGGAGATTGAAGATATTCTTGTTAAGTTTGATTCTAACGGAGATGGTTTAATTGATTTTGATGAGTTTTGCTCGCTGACTAGTGAGTCTATGTCTGGTCAAGTTGGAGGTAGTGAAAAACATGATGAGAAGGAAGGAGGCACAGTAGATAAAGATTATGAAGAGGAGAATTTGAAGGAAGCTTTTGATGTGTTTGACAAAGATAAAGATGGGGTTATAACGGTGGAGGAACTGGCTTTGGTGCTGAATTCATTGGGATTAAGGGAAGGGAAGAAGATTGAAGATTGCAAAGAGATGATTAAGAAGGTTGATATGGATGGAGATGGTATGGTTAATTTTGACGAGTTCAAGAGAATGATGATTAGTGGAGGCAAGCTCCTTTTCGCTGCTTAATTAGTCCTTTAATATGGTTCTAGCAATCTCTCTCTCTCGCTCTGTGTTTCTTCAGATTCATCATGAACTATGAACACAGAAAATTCCCACCACACAAGTTTGTATATATGGATGATAGTGGATGTGTGTACATAATTAACTAATGTTTGGCAGATCACCAGATGTATGAAATTGAAATAGTGATGTGATGTAATCAATGTGTATTTCTGATTTCCCAGTATCCATGACCCACTATTATCTATTTATTTGGTTTCAAGTTTTTTTTTTTCAATGCAATTTAGCGTACATGAAATTAATTGAGCAAGCCATTTTTATTGAGGATCACAATCACATAATCAATTAAAGAGTTATCCGTAATTATCACATATTAAATATTTTTTTACTTTGATTTTATAATTTTAAATTGCGGTTCGCAATCTCCTACTAAAAAATTTTCGTGTTTTCATATAAACATTTGAAGCACTTTAGCCTACAGCAAGGCTTCTTATATTTACTCCAAGAAATTGGGATAATAAACTAAAATTATGCACTTAGTATTTGAAAAAAAAAAAAAAAGACTGATATCGTTTTCTATATCTCAAGCAAGGGATGTTGGGACAAAATGTACGGATCAATTAAGTAGGCTTGAGTGATAAAAGACTTGACATAAGTAATTGTTGTGGAGTTGCCTGAATCGATCCTTCGCTTCATAAGGAAAGAACTTCTAGAAAAGCAAGAGTGTACATCCCAAGGTTAATCCTTCCTGCAACCAGGTCGTCTTCTTCTCTTTTGCTCATTAAAGGACAAGGACTTAGACTTTGGTCCAGAGGACCATTCTATTTCATTGGACCAAAGTAGATAATAGACATTTGTTTGGAAAAGAAAAAGAAGACCTTGGTAGACTTAGAACACATTGATCCATGGAAAAGTACACAATCCATCTTTTCAGTGTCATTACAGACTAGTGCCTTTCTATAGAAAAGGAAAGACTGAAGATTCATTGCCAATAAACTTCAGATTCTGCAATTGACATGAACTAGAGAATTCATACTTAAACCGTGCATTTGAATGGATAAATGTGATCTGTTTCCAAAAGTAATATCAATTTTCCTTCGTCGTGATTATTTAAATTACAGAAAGAGCAAATGACACATCTGATGTGACTAGAAAACATCCGGATGAAAACGCCCTGGGATGGAATTGCTTTGTTGAGCCTGCTTTAGGTGCATCGTCAAGGCATAGTTGTTGACCTCTAAAGTTCTTAGCTGTTCTTGGTACTGGGAAACTAATTGCTTGAGATGCTGCAGCTCTTGGCTTCTATCTTCATACTCTTTCTGGCGTTCATGCTGAATGGACACAGCCCGCTTGAGAATCATATTTTCCTGTAGAAGGACTTCCACTTGTTCCTTTAGCATCATGTTCTCCTATGATAAGGAAATAATAAGCACGTTAAAGCTTCTACTTAGATATGTTTAACAAATTAAGATGCAATATGGGAAGGAAAACAGAAAGAGCAATGAGAATAATAGAGTGCATCTTTGCTTGGAGAGACAGGAAGTGAATTGACAAACAGTATCAAAATCAGTTATGGAATCTGTTTCATGCAATTACCTAATAACTGATAAACTACTTGTTAATTGTTTTACTAACTACTAACTATTAGTTATTAACTAAAAGTTGATAAATTAATTGGTTATATTAGAAATATTTGATAAAATTAACTGTTGGATTAATTTATAAATGTAAAATAATATAAAAAGATATTTAATATGATTAGATATATAAAGTAAATTAATTTATATTTATTTTGAAGTTAAAATATATTGATGAAATCAAAACATTTAAAATAAAAATAAATTATCTAAAATTTAATTAATTATATTTTAATAAGCATTGAAAGAAGAAGCAGATTGAGAGAGATGGGTGAGAGGTGGGGACGTTTAGAAAGAAAAAAAAAATGAGGGTTTTTAATTAATTAGAACATGGACTATTAATTAATCAAAAGAAGAGGGATAAATTAGAAAAAAATAATTGAAAGTTTTATTCTAATAAGTTATAAGTTATTTAAAATAACTTATTAAAAAAAAAGCATTTTTCCCATAAAAGATACTGTACCAGACACTCTAAATATGAAAAATAGTTGTTTGATCAAGTTAATAAACTAAAAGTTAATTTTTTTCTTTTCCTTTTTGGTGTGCCAAACACACATTGATGCAACAAAAATTTAACCTGCTGAAAGCTCTGTGCTATCTCTGCACTTGCTCGTGCACTAATGGATTTCTCCAAAGCCTCAAGTACTCTTGAAGCTCGAGCTTTGGCATCATCCATGTTTGAGGCACTCATCAGTTCATTAACAAAGAGTTCAACCCATTCTGCACCATTCATAAGATGTTCTTGCTGAGCTTTTCGATTGTCGGAAGCCACACTTTCTGCATTACTCTGTGCCTCGCCTACAATTCAGCACATTCATCCCATCAATGAACAAGAAAGTTCGTTACATATCATGGCATTAATTATAAAAATCAAGGATGAGCTCAAAAAACAAGCCTTATAAGAAGGAACTGCTATATGTTGCAACTCTGTCTTCCCAACTAATTCAGTTAAGAAACCGGTTGCATTGTAACATGAACATCAACAGACAAGAAATTGAAGATAATTATTTTTTGGAGAATAAAACTGAAGATAATTCATCATGCATAGAACCACAAATACTGGAAAGCAACTACAACTTTTCAACAATCTTGACTGTATGAGTTCAACTAATTGCCACAATTATGTTACCGTATACCTTCTGATTGAAGTTGAACATTTGGTTCTACAGAACTATTGCCAGTAGAATCGATGGACTTATCAACAGATACCAGCCGAAGCTCATTTAAACTCCTGATAGCAGAATCCAAATCATTTCCACATTCTTCAAGAGCTTTCTCAAGAAACTACAATTGCCAAAATTAGCTTGTCAGTAGTCAATATTACTAAGGCAGGTGTTTATGAAGCACAAGGCTTTAAAAAAAAAAAATCAATTCTTCCACCTAAGTTGAAAATCATTCCATATACAGAGGGGTTACAAATTACAATATTTCAAGGATCACTTAATTAAACGACGTTGATGGCCTTCTTCTTTACCCAACCTTCAAGTACAGAAAACTGATAATTTCTTGATCTGGTCACCCCTATGAACGCCTTGCTAAAGGTGAAAAGTGAACATAATACTAAGTGGTGTTACCAGAGCTAGGTAGGAACCAACTTTCTAAAGAGCTATAGATTAATCTAGGCAGCCAATACTGGGGATCAGGGATCCTGCTTATGCAGAGAAATTATAGAGCTGGACTTAACGTTTACGTTTCTAACTGAGACACTGAAGGAGGGAAATAACTAAGCATTTTATGTTTTGCAACTTATTCATCAGTATATACAGTATATTGTTAATCTCGATATCATTTTCATGCCGGAAAAAGCTAATCCATCAAATAAAGAGATCAATTTACACCTAATGCTAAAATAAAGGACGAACACGATCAATCATCAATCGATTTTCAAATTTTTTTGCTATTCCTTGTAACGGTTCCATAAGTGTATTCATTTTAATCGTAATGAAATATATTAAAACAAATACAAAATTATATTTTTATGAGAACCTGCTTGTCCATGTCAGGAAAAAAGGCACTGAGCTGGTCGATAAGAAGCGACTGCGGGGAAGGAAAATTGGATGAAGCGGAGGGATTCCTAGGCGGAGAGAAGCGAACAGGCGAAGAAGAAGAACAACGAATTTTCTTAGAAACGGGTGGGGATGATGCAGGGAGGTCTTCGAATATGGATGATCTCTTTCCACACACTATGGCA
This sequence comes from Saraca asoca, assembly GCA_026873985.1. Classification (NCBI taxonomy): domain Eukaryota; kingdom Viridiplantae; phylum Streptophyta; class Magnoliopsida; order Fabales; family Fabaceae; genus Saraca; species Saraca asoca. The sequence goes on from JANHAO010003444.1 coordinate 10,516, forward strand.
GACATGTTTTGGAGCACTCGTCTGCTCAGTCTGTATCAACTATCTGAACCCTCAATCCCCACCGAATAGTTCATGCAGCTATTCAAACGAATCCGAAGTAGAGCTTCGAAAACGATCGAATCTTCGGGTTCACTTTCGAATCAATTTGCAGAAGGATCGATAATTTGAAGTTTTTTTGCTTTGGTTTTCTCGGGAATTTTAGGTTGAAGTTGTAGGTATTGAAAGGAATCGTGGCGCTTGACTGGGCTCAATACACTTTTGATCCTCATCCGTGGCTGCCCAACCACCGATCATTGAATTAGACGAATGGGTGATGAAGGTAAGGTGGTGGGCTGAAGAAGGTCCAGTTAGATCTTGCCACGGAAACATTTAGGAACTGGCAGGTTATTCTAGTGCATCGTTACAGTTGACCGCTGACTTGAGGGAAGAACATGTTTGAGGTTATTTGCATAAGTTGATGGCAAAAAATTCCATTTTTTTTTCTGGTCAACAATTTTAATATTTTAGGTAGTAAATGGTATGTGGACTCAAGCTGAGGGGGTTATCCTACAATTTAGCCATAATTAGGCTGTTACTTATGAGATATTATCTTTTTACATAGAGACGAATTTGAAGAGGAAAAAAGGAAAAAAAAAAAAGACCAATGTGCATACAGAAATCAAGACATTAAGACATCACATTTAGATAAAAACATTTCATTGACTTTATCAGCTTTCTGACTAATTATTGAAGGTTAGTCTAATAAAAGGAATATGACTAATTATTGAAGGTTAGTCTAATAAAAGGAATAAAATTAGCCTGATTGAAATATTAGAGAATAAAACATGAAAATTTTAAATTTAGAATATCAAAATCATCTAATTTATATTTTAGAGACTAAAATTACATTTATACCTTCAAGTAAAAAATACTATCAAAACTATTTAAAAAAGGATAAATTACACTCATCTCTCCTAACATTTAGTATAATTAGACTCATATTCTTTTTATTTTAAAAAATATACAATGACCTCTTTTTTTTATATACTATCATCTCCCTATATTTATCTCCCTTACTTCAGAAAAATAAGAGAGATGAATATATATTTCTAAAAATAAAAAAAATAGAATAATTACATTAGATTTCAAAAAAAGTAAGTGCAAAAAAAAAAAAAAAAAGAGGCCAAAATCATGATTTGGTTGTGAATTTCATCATTATAGATGTTGGGCTAGTGGTATTAATTAATGGGCTTTGAATGAGTATCAGTCTAGTCTTAAGAATAGGGCCTAGTTTTGACCAAAAATAAAACATTAATGATTAAATAAAAACATCCATTACACATAAAGGGGCTAGATTGGATAGAAAACATATGATAAAATCCATTCTCTAAGTACTTGCAAGATAGAAGAAAAGTGATTGAGATTGGAGTTTCAGATAGTACTTTAACGATTAAGTCAGTAATATTGATAAGGAAATATCATATCATTAAAGGGAAAGAGAGGACCTTATATAGAGTTACTTATGTGGAGAACCTTCTAGACAATTAGGTAGATAGTTAGATGGGTAATTACTGTTATAGCTCCATCATAATAATATTTTTCACTTGCCCTTTTGAGTTTGTGAGCAAGGCTTGAATGAGTGTTTAGACGAAGAAGTCAATTATTTTGCTTTAAAATTGATTGTTTTCATTGTTTGATGTAAGCTACTTGTACTATCAAAGTCTTTGATCACATAATGTGGATGACTAATCGATATAACGATGTTGATGATCTATTGATGCTCGATTGATCACTTTCACTATATAGATGAATTGATAATCGGCCTCTTGGACTATATAAATGAATTAACAATTGGTCGCTTGAATCATATAAATAAAGTGATGATCGGCCTCTTAGATCGTATAAATGAATTGATGAATGGATGCTTGGATCGTATAGATGAAGTGATGATTAGCCTCTTGGACCATGTGGATGATCAATCACTTTGACCGCAAGAGTTGGGTTATTTATGCTTGACAAGTCAACCACTTTGATCGAAGAGGACAGGTTACTTATGCTCTTGGACTATCTATGCCTTTTGGTTTGACCACTTCGACCAGAGAGGATAACCACTTGATAAGTCTTTGATCACTTTGATTGTATTGATGATTGACCGTTCACTTTGACCGCGTCAATGTGAAATTCTAAGTATTGTTCCCTAATAGAGTGAAATTTCTAGATATTATCCCCTAAAGGAACAAGATTTCTAGGGATTGTCCTTTATTGGAGCAAGATTTCTATATTTTTCCCTAGTGGACAATTTTGTAGAAGAACAAGCCCATTTAATCATCCATTGTTGTTGATTCCTCCATGAGCATTTCTTAGGTTATTAAAGAAGATAGAGGGCATTGCACTAACTCCCATTTTCTTGAAATATTGAATGTTGGTCTTTGCATCATCCTTTTGAATGTCAACCTTTATATGTTTTATATTTCTAAAGAAGTGTGGCCCTAAAAACTGAAGCAGAATGTAAATCTAAAGAATTTAATTGCCTTCACAATAAGGCATGCTCCATTGCCGGATTTATTTGTATAATGCATCTTTTACAAATGAGTTTGACTTGCCATCTATTTCATTGGAGGTGGAAACACTTAAAGTAGTTACTTTCTTCTTACTCAAGTTCTTGCTTCTGATGATTGATGTTTATTGATGAAGGGTATTTAGGGACAGCTTGCTCAAGTTTTTGTGTACATGACCATCTATATTAATATAAGACTATAGCTTGACTCTGCTACTATAGTCTTCTACACTCTTAGTTCGTAACTTTACAAATAATCATAGCAGATATCTACTGCTTTAAGGTGAAATATCAACAAACAAACTTCAGAATGTGAAGCCTAAATTCAAGGTTGGAATCCATCTGGACAAGTTCCTTTTTATTAGTAGGGACCTAAATGAGAGCATGTTAAAGATTCCTAACCTTTATAACTCCAAGAATATGATGCATTTCAAGGAATTGAGATATGAGTACAGTTGCATTAGGTTCTCTAGCCTTATTTATTATGTTATCTTCAAAAATCGAATTAGCCTTAATAGTAAAAGTGGCTTGCAATTATTGGATTCACAATAAGAAATCAGATTCATCATTTTTTGAATGCCTTGGATATGTCAGAAATTAAAGATTTTTCACGAGTTCTATGGCACTTAGAAGGACTTGTGTAGACACCTAATTTTGTCAGGGTTTAACATGTTTTGTGACTAATTGACACTAAACTTTTAAGACAAAAAATGATTAATTTTTATTTTTTGATTATTTTAGTAAGAGTAAAAATTATAAAAAATATCATTCATAAAGTAACAATATTTTTTTTTTTAAAGTTGAAGTGTCACGATCCAATTTCCTGACTATGATCGGTGTAAATATCAATTACATATTGATAATCATTGGCCTTTATCCTGTTTTCATTACCCACTTCTACTCATACTTATTTTAATATTTTTGAGCATATTTGCTCAAACTTAATTGGCTGATTGAGAAATTATAAGTTTATAGAAAGAAAGATAGACACATTGGGAAATATACACATTTTATATTGTACTAAGGCATTACTCAATAGGCACATACCCTTTAAAACACTTGTTCAACAAAATTTCATTATGTTTTTCAAAAGAACCTACATCACAACAATCCACTAGTTCTAGGAGTCATCCTTTTAACTACTCCATGTCATAACAAGGGTAAGGTAACTAAAAAATTAGATTAACTTATAACTTTCATGATACCATGTATAGGTTAAACTAACTAAGCCCTTGAGTACACTATGGCCATTCAGTATACAAGTTTTCAAAAAAGTTAGCAAAATATAAAGGAAGATGGTTGAATGTCGTAACCCAAACTCTTGGTTATGACCTACATGAATATCAATCCCTGATTGATAATCACTGACTTTTAACCAATCTTTATTATTCATTTTTACTTATACTTGTTTTAATATTTTCTACTCTTATATACTTAAAGTTGAATGATTAATAGGGAAAACTTATAGACAAAGAGAGAATCATTAATATATAACATGTTTTTATAATGTGCAAAGGTATCGCTAGCCATGGTGCACGTCTATTTATACTTTCGTTCAACAAGCTCTCAATAAGTTATAACATACACTCCTAAAGGACTCTCTATTATGATGATATTTACATCAGTAGCAACTTCTATGAAATTATTGCCCATCCTTACTTTTCAGAGGTGGATTAATAGTAATTTTTTGAGAATCTGAAAAATAATCCACAAAAGAGAGAGTTTGGGGCTCAATGAGATAAATCCATACCTAACTTATAAATTCATCAACATTTAATCAAATACATATACATCATATCTTCAGAAAACATAACTTATACCATAATTATCTTACACATATATTGACGATAAAATTTGGCCTAGTGAACCTAAATTTTAGTCAACCTAAACAATTCTTCAACACCCCAAACTGCAAGATGATGATACCAACTATAACAAGAAAAAGAATGAGAAGAAGGAAGAACAATGCATATAAGAGCTTTTATCGTGGTTCGGTTAAAGCTAATCAGCCCCTACATCTATGGTGGATTGTATTAGCTTTATGTGGTGGTTTCTCTGTGTAGTATAACAGAGTTACAATATTAATGCTCTCTCATTTTACAAGTGCTCTCATTGTTCTGGCAGAGTGTCGGCACGCGATTGTTCTCCCCCCCAAAATGATACATCCCCTCCCTCTTTATAGAAGCTGGGAGGGTCACAAATGTAAATTAATAAATTATAAATTTGTTACATTAAGTAATAAATGTATTTGATAATAGGACTTTTGCAAATTGGCTTATGTAGTTTACTTTCTGCGTGTGGGCCCCCTATAAGCTACTATTTGTAGAAAGACTTTGTAAGTTATCTGTGTGTGGATATGTTCATGATTTGACCATAATGAGCTTCTGGTTGGGGGAGGCACTACATCCTATGAGCTAGTGCTCTCGTTCTGAGTTCATTGCTGACCTTTGGATAGTGAGGTAGAGCTTGCATTGCGTTGAGTAAATTGTTAGCTACGCGAGCTGGGGCTTTTGGCTATCTTGGACTTGCATTGGCCTCATCTTATGATGGGGATGTGACTTGTGATTGGGTGACCTCATTTAGTGACCTCAGGGTTAGACGAACTAGGCCTCTTCCTTTGGACTCACTTTTTGGGCCTTTTGTTAGCCTATTTATGAAGTACCAATTTTTACCTATAGCATTAGGCCCCCAACTCTCGGTTTGCTCTGTAGATTGGGAGTTGTAGTTCACTGGGAAAGACTAAAACTGTGGTATGTGATGTTGTCATTCAAGTTCTTATTTTGCCGTTTCATTGCCCTCATCATGATTACTGCATTTAATGTGCATATTTTCCCATTACTGCCAATACGACGATAACCAAGCCTGGCAATCTTCTAAACCGTCAAATCATGGGCAGTTGATTACTTTTGGAATTGAATAGCTGGGTGATTAGAACTGTATAAGATGAGGAAAACTCCTCATTTCCCTCTCATTTCTAAAGGTCGATGTTTGCTTTCCAAGCTTTTGAATAGCAGTTTCTGGCCTCATTCCCCTGTTCTACTGATTTTGCCATTATTGTTATAGTCTGTCAATCATTTCACCCAAAATTCATCTTGCCTCAATTCGTTCAGGAATCCAATTTGCCTTTTTGGCACGGTAAGCCTTCTTAGGACCTATGTTCTTAGAATGTTCTTCTTTATGAGTTTTTGGTATTGTGTCGGTAGGCCTGATGAAGAATGCATGTTTATTGCCGGGTATTATGCTTGCTTATTTTTAGTTAGATTTAGCTTTCTATTCCCTCAGGGATTTAGTAGTCTGGTAGGCTTTATTGATTAAATGCTCCTAGGTTTTCAATACTTTAGGTCTTTGTCATGATGGCTTTGAGGTGTGTATGATTTGCTATATAGGAAATTTGTTTAGTGAAGAGTAACTTTAGCTCTTCTGATAGGGTCTGTTCAAAGTGATCTAGTTGCTTGAAATGACCTGATTACTTGCCTTTTTATATAGATGTCTGTAGCTTGTAGACACCAGAGTCACCATATAGGGAGTAACGATGAGTCTGATTCCTTAGCTTGAAATAAGAAGCTGAAATTCGCCTCGACTGAAGCAACCTCCAGGAATGGAGAGGTCACTGAGGAATTTGTTCGACCTGGTCTCAGGGAGGGGCAATAGGTCGTTGGGAAGCTTTTAGATCGCTCATCATTTAAGCATTACCTTTTGACCATCAAACTAGATGAGCTCAAAAACTATAATTGAATGTTACCGTTTCCCAAGGTTTAGTGACTTGATAGGCTTTATTGGTCAAGCCCCTCATGTATTCAATAGTTTGGGTCTTAAATGTGGTGACTTGAGATGTGTATAGCCTACCATATAGGAAATTGTTAGTCTTAGCTTTTAGGTATGGTCTCTTAGTAGTGACCTGACCATTCCTTCTTCTTGTGTAGATGACAGCTTATAAATATCGAAGTCATCGACTAGGCAGTGATGATGAGCTTAATTCTCTAGCTTAGATTATAGAGTTGATACGTTCCATAGATGAAGTGACCTCAAGGAGTGGTGAGGTCATTGAGGAGTTCTGTGTTTGTTCAAACCCCATTGAGGGCCAAGAGGTCGCTACCAATTAGTAGTGTCTAGATCACTTGGTGTTTAATCACTATATTTCAACCATCAACCTTAACGAGCTCAAGGGCATAATTTAGATGCTTTGGTTCCCTAAGGGATGTCACGTCATGGTGCCCTTATCTGATGATCATGTGGCTTATCCTCCTTTAGGATTTGTTGCCATTAGTACCCTACATCTTAGTGCTGGGCTTAGGTTCCTAGTTTACCCTTATATCATTAATTTGTTGAATAAACTAAAGCTTTGCCCATTCCAGCTTTCCCTGAACTCCTACTCCTAGCTTATCTGCCTAGCACTTGTATACCTGAGAAATAATCTCCCACCACTATCTACAAGGATTCTTTGCTACCTCTATAACATTAGGAGCACAAGTATGCAAGATAAGATTTATTATCTTTTGGCTTGGTAGATCGAGTATAAGAGGATTTTGCCATAGGGGGATGCCAAGGGCAAATCTAATGTGGGAAACTACAAGACCCATTGGTTTTATGTCTCTTGCTTGTTTTTGCATCATTTTTGTAATTTTGGTTTCATTCTTACTCCCGGTGAGTAAGCTGAGGACATGTGAGCTTGATGAATTAATATATTTATTTGATTCTAACATTCTATTTCATTTTGTAGACGGGGTAGGCAAGGAGAAATCAACTCTTTGAGGCTGAGGAGATTAAGGTGTTAGGTCAATTTACTACTGTGGATGACCTTAAGAATGATCTTAAATTTGATGAGGATTCCTACGCTCACAAAAGCTTACTCCAGCTTTAAACATTGAACTCACCAAGGAGATCAGAGATTACCAAATTAAGGAGGTTGACCCAACAAACTTTGAAGATTATAAATACATGATGAAGCTTATCCTCTGAAAGCCACCAACCTTTCCTTCTGCTCGATCTGCAGACCGTACTATCGCTGTGACTTCATCAGCTCTTGATACTGGTATGGCCCCTGTTGCTACAAGTCAATCTCCTTTGGACTTGGTAGTAATATCCTCACAAGAGCTGGTTCCCACCTTGCATCCTAAGGTGGTTAAGGCAGTTGAGGTCCCATCCCCATCTGAGCCCCCTACCAAAAAATAAAAAGTTGACAAAAGGAAGAGTGTGTCCACTTCAGAATAGGTGGCACTTGAGGTCGAGGCCAAGGAATGACCCACCGGTCTTAGCCCAAAGATGGGGGAGTATTTCAACTTCTTCCAAGAAAATGTTGAGTTTATCTTGGGGCCTCGCAATAGGGCAAAGCATTGGAGTCGGATGAGTTCTCTGGCAAAAGGTTGATGGGCTATGTAGCTCGTCATAGCCTATTAGTAAGTAAAGTCCTTATACTTTGATTCTTTTGCCTCTTTGTAATCTAACTTGTCCATCTAATTTTTCAAAGTATGCTGGTAATAATAAAGGTGAGAGACACACTTCAAGCTTGGGATGAGTGAAAGGACAAGCTTGAGAGTGACCTGGCCGCTACAACCACCGAGGAATTAGAATTAAGGGATAAGGTAAGGAGCATCGAGGCTACCAAGAAAGAAGCTAAGGAAGCTCTATCTCACGAAGTGGCAAATTGTGAGGTTATTGCAATAGTACAGTAGGCTGAAGTTATGAAGAAGAAATATGAGGTGGCTAGGGAAGAAGTTACTCTAGGAAAAGAAGAGGTCGCTCAAACTAAAGTAGAGACCACTGTGCTAGTTGCAAAAGCAGAAGAAAATACAGAATCTGAAACTAACGCCTCCTTCTTGTACACTCTGTGGGAACGACACCCAAAAATGGATTTCTCCTTTTTTGGTAAGGATGCTCTTAAGGCTATTAAAGGCTTTGAGGAGGCTGTGAAGGCCATTTCTTCTAATAAGGGTGTGTAGTCCATAGTTGAAGTTTTCTTGCTGAGGGTGCTATTCAAAGAAAAAGTAGCTCACAGGTCATGGAAGCCTCTGATGACCAAATGATAGATGACCTGCTCACCCTATATGTCGATCTTTTATCCCAGAAGAGCTCAGCTTCTAAGGATAAGACTTCTTAGGCTGTGATTTTTGTAATTTTAAATTTCATTCTCAGACTATGTGTAAATTTGCCTCATTAAAGGAGGCGTTGAATGAACTTTTTATTATATTCCTGCTTAATCCTTCTCAGTTTCTATAGTTGAATGCTTAATAAGCTACATATAATAGCTGGCAAATCATGATTTAACAGTTAGGTTGAACATTGAGTAGGTTGCCAAGGATAATATATAGGCTATTATAAATGGACCTTAGCTAGTAAACCATGACTTGATAAATTTATGTGAAGATGAATGCCCAATAGGTCGAATGAAAGCCGCGCCTCAGCTAGCACGAGTTGAATGCCTAAGTAGGTCACACCACAATAATCATGTTGCTCATTGGGCCACACCACAGCAATCTTGTTACTCAGTAGGTCACACCACAACAATCTTATTGCTTAGTAGGTCATGCCACAGCAATCTTATTACTGAGTAAGTCACGCCACAGTAGTTTTATTGCTCAGTAGGTCACACCATTGGAATTTTATTGCTTAATAGGTCACACCATAGCAATCTTATTACTCAGTGGTTCGCACCATAGCAATCTTATTGCTGAGTAGGTTGTGCCACAGTAATCTTATTACTCAATGGGTTGCACCACAATAATCTTGTTGCCAAGTAGGTTGTGCCACAACAATCTTGTTGCTCAGTGGGTTACACCATAGCAATCTTGTTGCCAAGTAGGTCGCACCATAGCAATCTTGTTGCCAAGTAGGTCATGCCATAGCAATCTTGTTGCTCAATAAGTTACACCACAAAAATTGTGTTGCTTAGTGGGTTGCACCATAGCAATCTTATTGCTCAGTAGGTTGCACCATAACAATCGTGTTGCTTAGTGGGCCATGCCATAGAAATCTTGTTGCTCAGTGGTTCGAGGCCTGACTAGCAATCTTTTTTTTTTTTAAAGTGGGTCGCTTTCCATACAAGACTTTGTTGAGATTTTATTTAGAAATTAATAAACACAGATGTAAAAATTCAAAGAAAAACTTAAGTTTTTTTTATTAATTTCTAAATAATAATACAAGATTAGAATCTCTATTGATAATACGGGTAGAGATGCTTAGCATTCCAAGCTCAAGGAACTTCAACCCCATTCATATTCGTAGGTGATAAGCTTTGTTTTCCAAGTTTTCCTTGATTATGTATGGGCCCTCCTAGTTCAGACATAGTGTCCCATCACTGGCCTTGTGAACTTTAGGAAGAATAAGGCGTAGTATGAGATAACCAATTTTGTAGTTTCAAACTTGGACCTTACAATTATAGTATCTTGTGACTCGTTGCTAATAGGTTGTGACCCTGAGGCAAGCTATTTCTTTTATCTTTTCTACAAGGTTGAGGTTTGTAGCGAGTAGCTAATTGTTATCTTTTGGATTGAATATCACTCGTTATTGTAAAATCCTTTCAAATTTTGCTGGGATCATGGCCTCGGATCCATACATCATTGAAAAGGGAGTTTCTTTTGTGGTGCTGCGAGTTATGATTTTGTGAGACCAAAGCACCTTCTGTAACTTGTCTACCTATACTCCCTTTTTGGCCTCCAACCTCATCTTCAAGATCTATTTGATGATCTTGTTGATTGCCTCAACTTGTCCATTAGCTTGAGGATGGTCTACAGCTGAGAAGCTCTTCACAATTTTGAGATCGTTGCAAAACTTGATGAACTACTTGCTGTTAAACTAGGTCTTATTGTTAGTCACGATCTGCTGAGGGACTCCAAACCTACAAATAATATTAGTCCATCCAAACTTTTCAATCTTTATAGAAAAGATTTATGCCAGTTTTTTTGCCTTTGCCCACTTAGTGAAATAATCAATAGTGACTATTGCATGCTTGCACTTTCTGTGACCTATCAGAAGTGGTCCAATCAGGTTTATGCCCTAGATCACAAAGGGCCATGGATTGATCATTTGTTACAGATAAGCTGGTGGAGCTCATGAGACTTTAGCAAACCTCTGGCACTTATCACACTTTCTCACAAGGTCAATGGCATCCTGCTTCATTGTCAGCCAATACTATCCTTGTCAAAGTGCTTTTTGAGCTAGAGATAGCCCCCCAACATGGTTTCTGTAATGGTTGGTGTGAATTTCCTTCAAGACAATTTCAAAGTCATGGCCATCTATACACCTTAAGAGTGGACTTGAGAATCCTTTTTTATATAACATGTCATCGCTGATACAGTATTTGGCTGCTCGAGTTTGTAAATGACGTGCTTCTAATTTGTCTTCTGGTAACTTGCCATCTTGTAGATAATTTATGATTTGACCCATCCATGAGTCATGCACCATGACAATTGCCATCACAACAGTCTTCTAATCCATGCTTGGTGATGGAAGAAACTCCACTAGGATCACCTCTAAGAAATCTGCATCCCTAGTTATGGCTAAATGAGCTAATGCATTTGCATGAGAGTTTTAAGCTCATAGAATTTGATTGACCTTGCAACGTCAAAAACAGTCAAGTAGTTCCTGAACCTTCTGAAGATAGATAGCCATTTTGACCCCCTCGTTTAGTATTTACCTTGTATGTGACAGATATTGAGTTAGGAATCACTGAATATCCTTAAATTTTTAGCTCACATCTCTCTTGCCAGATAGAGCCCTACTCTACTTCATTATTGATGGCCTAGAAGCCAAATTTCAGTGCACAACGGATTTGGTGTCCATCTAGGCTGATCAAAAACATTTCTGGCCTAGCTTTTTGCTTGCTTGATGATCTGTCAACATACAATTCCTAGTATGGACACTCTGGGGCCTTTACTTCCTTTTTCTTGGGCCCTATGAATTTTTCAATGAAATCTATCAAGGCTTGCCCCTTGATTGCCAGTTTGGGCTTGTACTTAATATCGAATTGGGCTAGTTCCATTGTCTACTTGAGCAGGCGACTCAAGGTATCCATTTTTTGCAAGATTTGCTTGATCGAGAATTGTGTGAGTACCTCTATACTGTGTGCCTTAAAATAAGGTCGCAACTTCCTTAATATAATTACAAGGTAGTAGGCAAGTTTTTCTATTGGCGAGTACCTCGTTTTGACATCTAGCAGCCTTTTGCTAATATAATAGATTGGGAACTGAGCTCCACCTTCTTCTCATATTAGAGCTACACTAAGAGTGTGCTGTGATACTCCCAGGTAAATGATGAGCTTCTCTACTTCCTTTGGTTTGAACAAGAAAGGAGCTCGATCTATGTACTCCTTTTGCTATTGAAAAGCAATCTCGCACTGCTCAGTCCACTTGAAGCATTTTGTTTTCTTCAACATATCAAAGAAAGGGATGCACTTGTTCATAGCTTTCAAAATGAACCTATTGAGGGCTGCGACCTGACCATCAAGGCTTCACACATCTTTGACTCTGGTCGGGGATCTCATATCAATGAGTGCCTTGATTTTCTCTGGATTCACTTCAATTCTCCTGTTATTTACCATGAATCTGAGGAACTTTCCTGAAGCAACCCTAAAAGCACACTTGTGTATATTTAGCTTCATTTGATGCCTCCTCAGAATTTGGAACATCTCCCCCAGATCGTAGACATGGTTGGTAACCTGTTTAGACTTCACCATCATATCGTCCATATACACCTCCATTATTTTTTTGATTTGTTCCTTGAACATTATATTCACTAACCGTTGGTAGGTTTCCCCTACATTCTTTAGTCTAAAGGGCATCACTTTGTAATAATACAACCTGCGGTCAGTGATGAATGAGGTATGTTCTTTATCTTATAGATTCATAGGGATCTGATTATATCCTGAGTAGGCATCCATGAAACTAAGGAGTTAGTAACCAACAGTTGCATCCATGAGCTGATCAATCCTCAATAGAAGGAAGCTGTCCTTTGGACATGTCTTGTTAAGGTTTGTGAAGTCAATGCAGGTTCTCCATTTCCTATTTTTTTTTCACAAGTACAAGGTTGGCTACCTAAGTCAAGTATTAAGCTTCTCGGATAAACTTGTTGGCTAGAAGTTTATCCACTTCATCTTTCACAGTGATATAACACTCAGTAGTCATAAGTCTCATTTTTTAGTGAACTAGCTTGTGAAGAGGGTCAACATTATATTTGTGTGACATGACCCTGAGATCAATCCCTACCATGTCTTCATGATTCTAGGCAAAGATGTTTAGGTTCACCTTAAGCACTTAGGCTAGTTATATTTTCACATCTAGAGACAAGGTTTTTCCCAGCATGAGGCATCTCTTAGCATTTAGCTTGCTAACTTGTACATTTTTAAGATCATCTACTAGGCCAGTTGCTCTATCTGCATCCACCTTGTAGGGGTCAAGGTTATGGCTGACCCCTGTTGTACTCATGGCTCATGGTTCTCTGCTAGACACCATATTAACCTTTTTCCTTCTCACCCTGAACTTAACCGTATCCTCATAGTAGCGTCAAGCTATATGTTATTCACTTTGCACACATCCAACTCTATTAGGCATCGGGAATCTGATGGTTAGTATCCTGGTTGACGTGACCATGTCAAGGTCATTCATTACAGGTCACCCCAGCACCACATTATATGCTGAGGGGCAGTCTATAATCAGGAAGTCTGCCAAGATAGTGGCTTGGCGATCTAAATCTCTTAGAGTAATGGGGAGCTTGATTTGCCCTACTGGTAATATTCCATCTCCCATGAAACTGTAAAGGGGCTCGGGGGAAGGCCTCAATTGGCTCGCGCTCAATGCTATCTACTCAAAGCACCCTTTATATATAACATTTACTAAGCTGTCAATGTCAATCATTATTTCCCGCACCTTGATGTTGCAGATTCTAGCTTGAATGACTAGTGCATCATCATGAGGAAAATGTATTCCCTGTGCATTTTCATCTGTGAAGGTGATGCTATCTGAGGTCATCCCACTTTCTTGGTAAGTTTTTCATATTCACGATGACCTATGAGCAGGATGCAGTTGGCTTCTCGCACATAGTGGTTGTGTAACCTGTTTGAAGTGGCTGCAATGTGAGGCCCATCGCGGATGGTGAATATAGTCTTTACTGAGGGTGTCTCATCTTGTTTAGGAGTCTACTGGCACTGGTACTACACTAGTTACTGGGGTTGCCAAGGTCATTATCCCGAAGATCGCACCACATAGTCCCTTAAGTGACCTTTCTTGATAAGATCCTTAATGGCATCCTTGAGCACCCAACACTCTAAAGTATTGTGCTTGCACTCATCATGATGGGCACAAAACTTATTTCAGTTCTTCCTGAGCTCATGGGGAGTCTTTAGGGGTCTGGGCTTTCCGAAGTCCTCCCTGTCTTTCTCTGTTATAAAAATCCTATCTTGAGTATCCGATAAGACACTGTAGCTATCATGGTGACCTTGGTGCTGAGGTTGCTCACTCTTAGCCTATTTTGCAGCTTGGCTATCAGAGCCATCCTTTTGACCCTCCCTCTATTTCTGCCATTACTTCTCTTTTTGTTCTGGTTAGAGCTACTCACCTTATCCTTCTGGTTGGGCTTGTTTAGGCCAAAGGTCTCCTCCCACGTTATTTTCTTGGCAGCTTGCTCATAGACTTCACCTAAGTCCCTCACTGGAGACTTATATATACTCTTGTATAGTTTCTCATCCTTGCGAAGTCCTACCAAGATCACTATCAAGATACTTTCATTTGAGGGATTTTTTACATTGCTGACCTCACACTTGAACTGGGTGATATAGTCTTTCAGCAATTCATTTCTCCATTAGAAGACTATTGCGAGGTGGCAGGATAGTGTGAGCTACCTTCTTAGCACCTTGTATTGGTTAAGGGATCTCCTCTGGCATTCTTCCTAACTCTGAATGCTACGAGTTGGGAGACTCCTGAGCCATATCTGAGGTATTTCACCAAAGGTGGCTGGGAAGACACGACATTTGACTAGTGGATTAGTTATCTAAAGATCCATTTGGATATTGAACACATCTAGGTGGTCATATGGGTCACTGTCTCCATTGTAATATGGGATGCTAAGGATCTTAAATCTGCAAGAAAGAGGCTCTGTATCAATCTCCCTTGTGAATAGTGTTCCCTCCTCGTAATAGTCTTGATGATCCTGAGCCAGAAGGAATTTTTCTAACTACTGCACCCTCTAAAGCAACTCTTCCATCAGCGAGTCTTGTGCCTCAAATCGACAACTAGTGGATTAATGGCTCCTTTCACCTCCCTAGTCATGGGAATGGTGATTCGAGGCTCTATACCTCTTGCTATGCTCATGACTTGGTGAATAATAATCTAATCTATGCCCTTGATTAGTCTTGTTCGAGCTTCCTTCTCGATGTGAACCTTCATGTTGCTGATTATTACCATCATGGTCCCCACAAGGTCGATAGACCTCCAACCTTAGCTGTGAGTTAGAAGAGCGAATTGAACCAGCTCGTTAATGTTCTTCTTTAATAAGCCTCTTCTATTGAGCTTCGGCTGTTGGAATTCTCCTCCAAGTGCAACGACCTCAATTGTCTTTACGTGCCCTGGGCTTGTGCCTGGGCCAGCTCCCTAACCATATCAGCCAATCGCCTTATCATGTTTTCAAGCGCCTCTTGACATTGATGCCATGCTTGCACTTTGTCAATCCTAAAAGCGATAGGTTGGCAAAAAGTCAATAGAGCCATGCTAGTGGTAGCACCTGTAGTGGGGGCAGTAAGGTGCTTGTCGTAGGAAGGATTAGGCCCTGAATCGATAACATTTCCCATTGTTGTTACATGTGACCTTCAAGTTGACTAGCAGTAGTGTCTGTACTCCTGGTGGTTCTTCCTTTTGCCATTGCAATTGCATGATAAATCAAAGAGAGAGAAGGCAGTTTAGGGCCTTCTTTCTAGTGCTAAAATATTGATAGTAAAATTCGGTCAACCCAAGTCTGGCATCCCAAACTACAAGTTGTGAATGTAATGTGCAAGGAAAAGATTGAAAGGAAGGAAGAATGATAAGTAGAAAATGTACCTATAAAAATACTTGATTTTACCTCTTAATTAGTCATTAACTTGTGGGTTTTGTCTATCTTTTCCC
>JANHAO010003445.1:0-26177 GCA_026873985.1 Saraca asoca
TTGCTAGAGTCCGCTTATAGCTTAAAGTCCAAGTGATTAATTTGGAGAAATTAATCAAAATTAATTGGATTAATTTTATATGCCTCCAAATGGTTTGAAGGGCATTTTGGACTTTTGCCAACATTTCGGGGGGCCTTTTAGGTCACACGTATAACAAAAAATGAGGTATGGCAAAAATATGGATATATTTGATATCCAGGGACCAAATCATAATTTATTGAAATTGCTGGGGATCATTTAGTAATTTATGGAAATTACTAGGGTCAAAATGTAGTTTGTGAAACTACGGGGACCCAATTGCAATTTGGGAAATTGCAGGGGCTGGAAAGGAGTTTCCAGAAAAGTAAAATGATGTTGTTTTGCTTTACCCCGTTAACCCTGGGATGAAACGCTGCGTTACGTGCAAGCGGGATGGAACAGCCAAAAAATTTGGGAAATTTTTCGTCTGCTAGGGTTTTCGATCCCTTTCGACCTCCGCACGAATTTGATTCGTGTTGGTCCCAATTTGGCTTTTGAAGCCAGGAAAATTGTTTCCAACCAGCTAGCATTAGATTGAGGTCATAGCCAAAGATTTTTCGGCGTGGACTTGCAATTGTGCCGGTACACGTGAACTGGATTACGTGGTGGCTTCTGACACTCCTTCTACTGAACACGACTCACCAAATTGTTTGGTAAGCATCATTTCCTCATCTGGATGAGAAACCCTTAAGCCAATTAGACCTGGGAAGTCCAGTCATGGGTTTTGCTAAAAAAACCTTGAAATTTTTCTTCCGATCGGGCCAGACATTCTTTCACGAGCTGCCAAAGTGATCAAGTGGGAGGGGACCTTTAACCCTAAGAAGTCTAATCAGAAGGACGAGGCAAATAGCTCTAACCAAAATAAAAAAAAAGCAATGGCAAGAATGGTAAAGAGATTCAGAAGGATGGCTTGAATAATTACGCTGCAAAAAAGGCCGGGAATGAGCAATCTTAGCGTCAAGGTTGCCATGACAGCTATAGCATCCTATCAGATACTCAAGACCATGACCTATCAGCAACGGGTCACAAGATACTACAATAGAAAGGTCTAAGTTTGGAACTACAAAATTGGTGATCTTGTACTGCACATTATTCTTCCTAGAGCTCGCAAGGCCTGTGACAGGACACTAGGTTTGAACTGGGAGGGCCCATACATCATTAAGGAAGACTTGGGAAATGGAGCTTATCACTTAACAAATATAAATGGAGTTGAAGCTCCACATGTTTGAAATGCTGAACATTTGTGCCAGCTTTTTCAACAAATTTGAACTTGCCCTTCTAATCCTATAATGTTATTCAGGAAGTAAGCTATTCTCAGGGTTAAAAAAGTCATGGTTTGCTAGCTGAGGTGTGACCTATTAGGCATTCATTGCTAGTTGAGGTGTGACATACTAGGCATTTAACTTGACTAATATTTACAAAGTTGTGGTTTGTTAGTTGAGGCGCAACCTACTGAGCATTCATTGCTAGATGAGGCATAACCTACTAGGCATTCAACTCGACTAAAATTGACAAAGTAATGGTTTGCTAGCTGAGGCATGACGTACTGGGTATTCATTGCTAGTTGAGGCATGACCTACTAGGCATTTAACTTGACAAAGACATGGTTTGCTAGCTAAAGCGCATTCATGTAACCTACTGGGCATTTAACTTGACAAAGTTATGGTTTAATAATTGAGGCGCGTTCATGTGACCTACTGGATAATCAACTTGACATATTTACAAAGTCATGGTTTGCTGGCTAAGGAACATTCATGTGACCTACTAGGCATTCAACTTGACAAAGTTATGGTTTGCTAGTTAAGGCATATTCATGCAACCTACTGGGTATTCAACTTGACATATTTACAAAGTCATGGTTTGCTAGCTGAGGCGCATTCATACGACCTATTGGGCATTCAACTCGACATTTACATAATCATGGTTTGTTAGCTGAGGTGCATTCATGTGACCTATTCGGCATTCAACTTGACTAATATTTATTTACTAAAGTCATGGTTTGCGAGTTGAGACGCATTCATGTTAACTCTTAAGTTATTATTTGTGATCTACTGAGCATTCAGCTTGGCATTAGCTTGATGGAACAGAAGTCTAAACGATGACATGACAGTCAAAATTGCTAGCTTTTACTAGCAAACTATAGCTACTAGTCCTCAGAGTGCACTGAAAGCTGGGGGGCTAATGTTATGGATAATTTTGAAACCATATGAATGGGCTAGTAAAAGCCCAGTTGACAAACCTAGCTGATAAGGGCCCAACTCGACTATGATTGAGGTCGCTGGAGCAATTCCCCGGGTTGCCAAATGCGAACTCAGATTGCTAGACAACAAAGTTCAAAGTAGCAACCTCAGGTCGTTAAGGACAAGGTTTAATTCGTAGCTCAAAACATGCTTTCCCAGCCATTAATTCAGGGAAATCCATTTAGTTTCCTATTTTAATGGAAATCCATTATTATCCGTTATGTAATCATAATCAATTAATGATTCTTTTTTGTAATTAAATTACATTTATACTATAACACCCTAACCATTATAAAAGGGGATGAAATCATTGTACAGAGAAGATGAAGGAAGGAATCAATAAAGAAACAATAAATACTTAGCAAAAATACTGAGAAATAAAATACCTGTGAACGTAAGCATTGCACTCGGTCGAATCACGTTAAAAACTTCTGGTGTCTCCTTATTTTTCCTCTATCTCTCTCTCTCTCTCTCTCTTTTACACTTAAATTAAAGTTTAGGATTCTGGACTTGGGTTGACAAAGTTTACATGTCAATTATAACAATCTAAAATTTACTATTATTTCATTAATAAACTTTAAAATTGGAATAAAAGATACTATTCAAATATAAAGAAATGTCAACTATGTCATTGGATGTTTATTATTTTCCAAATTTTCTTCAATTTTATATACGAGGTCAATATAATAACTACTTATAAATCAACAATCATATAAAAAAATCATATTACAAAAAAATAATTATTGATTGATGTAAGTATCCAACTTTTGTGATGTAATTGTTTTGTAAGAGTTTTATCCAAATTTTAATGGTTGTAAATTAGTTATAGTTTCTTTTTATAAGTTTTTTTTATTTAAAGTTAGGGTTTTTGTTCGATCAAGATTGTGAGCTTATCAAACAAGTAAGGTGAATACAAATATTTATATTGAATAAAGATTTTAGATATGGAGGGGACATTTTTGAGTGCTTACATATATAGGGCTTTCATTTTTTTATTTTATATTTATTTATTATATTTTGTATTGTGGTCCATGTCTTTAGCTTGTTAAACTCTAATTTTTATGTCATGCTAATGACACCCTTGACCTTGCATTTGACCTTTAAAATTGTTGCAATACCTTTCTTTGTGAGAAAGCTGGTTGCTATCAAAATCTATTTTTTGTGGTTTGCTCAGAATAAAAACAAATAAATTAAAGAAAGGAGAGCCAACTTCACAAAAAATTACTCAATGTAAAAGACTTGCCTTCATTTTTTTCTCAAACAAACAGACTAGTAATCTTGAGCACTCTTTGTTTTGTGTTTTTGGTGATTTGCACATGGACACATAATCAGCAGGTAAATGTTGTCCACTCAAGATCTTAAATATGTTTTTATTTTAGAACATGCAAATGCAACCAAGTTATGGCCTATTCACTGTTTTGTATTTTTTGTTTACATGTTGGAGCATATAGAGGAAGATGAGCAACAAAAGAATAAAAAACTATATATATACAAATATATATAAACCTAAACAAGAGTTCCATGATTTATTTTTAGGGTTTAGGCAACATCTTTTGATACGTGTTGAAGGAAAAATCCGGTCAACAAGTGTAAGTTTGATGTCATCCAAAATTGCAAGCTAAGGATGTGAGCTAATGCGAAAGACAGGGGAAAAAAAAGAAGAAGAACAGCAAACACCAGAAGCTTTTATCATGGTTTAACTAAAGCTAATCAGCCCCTATGTCCACGATGAGTTATATTATCTTTTTGTAATGGTTATCTCCATGTAACTTAACAGAGATACAATATTATATTACTATTCCAGTAGAGTGTCTGCATGCAGTTTTTTCTATATATCTTTTATAGATGTTCCCCCTATTTATAGAAGAGGGGAGGGTTATAAGTGTAATTTGACAAGTAATAAAATGATTATTTTCACCGCATCAAGCAATAAATGCTTAGCGTCTGATAATAAATGTCAGGCAAATCATTATTAGACTGTTAGAGGTCGATGTGTTGGTTCTGAAGGCTGAGCTATCAGTTGGGAATATGTGCCTTCAGCTGATAACTAGACTTCTGTACTTATGCTCAACTTATTATCTTAGCGACCTGAACCTGCATTGGGCAACCAACTGGCCATAAACTAATGTCATCACTGGATCCGTCTAGAATGTGTTTGTTGAAAGATGGCCTGGACACTGTGTTTCATTCAGTGAGTTGGTGCCCTTCCTAATGAGCTAGGTTCTCATTTTATTCTCGACCTGTGCTCCAAGTTTATGGCTAGTGAGCAAATATCTCGCTAAGTAACCTTGACCGTCAAGAGATTTGGATCTCTTTGTAGCTGGGCTTGGCTTCTTATTGGGCCTTGATCGATTTGTTTTGTACAATCCAAAAAATACCTATAGCATCAAGCCCCAAACTCTCAGTTCGTTTTGCAAACTAGGAATTGTAGTATACTAATAAAGTCTTTGCTCATAGTCTGTAGCATTGTCAAGTTTTTCATCTATAATTCACCATTTAGTCAAAAGTTTCTGCTTATAGCCTGTTAAGTTGTCATTTTGGGTCTCAGTCTCTCATTTCATCTATATCAGGCCATGCCTCCCATCATGGATGCTCTCTAATTATTGGTGTGATAGTCTTGTTTTGTTATGAATCATTTGATTTGGTACAGTTAAATACCCTTCGGACTCTTTAGTGAAGTCGGGCTCGTCCATATAAGGGGTGGGAAGCCCTCTTCCCTTCTTCACAAAGCAGCCAGATGAGTGCATTGAGTGATCCCTTCATATTTTGGAAGCTTTGGCCTTCATCTATGTACTTTGAGGCATGTATGGTCTGTAGCATGAGACTGAGAGGTGTGAATGGCCCGTTGCACGTGGTTCCCATGGGGTATTGTTCCCCAAAAACTCTGGGAACTTGCCTGTAACCTCCTCTTGGAGCTAACAAGTTTGGCTCTCCCTTTTTTTGCTCTTTTGTCCTCTAGCGAGCTAATTGCTCGATTTCTAGCCACGGTCAGGAGTTGCAAGGTGGAGGGAGGAGCTTTCGGCTTTGGAAGAGGCTTAGGCAGAGGAGATGGAACTGTTTGGTTTGCTTGTCGGCCTTATGACTTGTCATGACTCAGTCCTTTCAATCGAGCTCTCTTGTCTTCTTGGCCAATGGCGTAAGCTGTCTCTAGGCCCCCAAGCAGCTTGATGAAGCTGAAAGATGCTTTCCTTGCTCAGAAGGACTAGGGAAAACTTGTGTAGCCTTTTTACTTGCACCCAATGCTATTTCTCCCGCTTCAGGCATCTCAGGGGATGATCGATTTGGATGAGCTATTAACTTGGGTGGAGGTAGAGTTGGAGCAGTTCCTCCTATATATTATGGCTACAAGCTTGCTGGCATTCAACCTTTCCTTAGTCAATTGTAGGCTTGTGTCATCTTGTATTCTTAATCCTTTATGTAGTGTTGCCTCATTGAAAGAGCTTTTGTAATGAAACTTTTCTTTACTGTTCCTCTCATTTATGGCACCACAGCAATTTAATAGGTTGTCGCTGACAACGTTAGTCCCTGCAAATCATAATTCAGAAGTCATTAGATAAAGTGAGTGCTCGTTAAGCCAATCAGCCTTGAATGATATTAATTGAACTAATGTGAAGGGACCCTAGTCAATAAACTATGACTTAGTATGATATGTGCCATATTGAGTGACTAATCAGTCATATTAGTTCATTTCAGTTGACAATAGAATTGAGCACCAGACTGCTTGAGCACTTTCACTGGTGCAAGATGATGTGTCCACATGGGTCGCATAAGTGCATCCAAGCTTGTGCAAGAGTTTGGTGCCTAAACATTTCTTAGATGCGGGGTCTTGATAGGCTACATGAAAGTATCTTGATCCATGTAAGATTTTGGTGCCTAAGCACTTCTTAGACATGGCTTCGGTATTGCCCACACAAGAGTTTGGTGTCGGAGGCACTTCTTAGACGTGGTCAGTGCAAGAGTTTGGTACGTGGCTAGCACTTCTTAGATGTAGGATTTTGGAGTTGTCTGTGCAAGAGTTTGGTGTTTGAGGCACTTCTTGGACACGGCTCATGCAAGAGTTTTGTGTGTGGCTAGCACTTCTTGGATGCAAGGTTTTGGAGTTATTCATACGAGAGTTTGGTGCTTGAGGCACTTCTTGGACTTGATTGGTGTAAGAGTTTGGTGCATGGCTAGCATTTCTTGGACACGAGGTTTCATATTTACTCACGCAAGAGTTTTGTGCTCAAGGCACTTCTTGGACAGGGGGTCTTGGAGTTATTCACGTAAGAGTTTAATGCTCAAGACACTTCTTAAACATAGCTTGGATAAAAGCTTGGTGCATAGCTAGCACTTCTTGGGCACGAGGTTTTGTATTTACCCGCACAAAAGTTTAGTGCTCAAGGCACTTCTTGGATGTAAGGTCTTGGAGTATGGAGTCATGACTCGCCACTTGCAATCTGCAATTCCATGAGCCATTTGGTATGCTTCTGCTTGCTCTATAGATGACTTTTCTATTTCCCACAGCTAGGCCATCATGATTACTTCTACCTTCAGCACGGGTGTGCACTGCTATCGTTAGCTAACTGCTGGCACTTGCTAAACCATCAAATTATGGGTAGCTGATAGGTTCCCAGATCTAACAGTGTCATCGCGTGCCTTATAAGCCAAAGGGGCTTTTTTCTTCCCTCTCACTTACCATTTGAAACTTAAAGGTCTAAAACTCTCTCTACTTGTTTCCTCTATCAACCACTGCCATCACTTTTCGTCATCCGCTACCATCGGCGTTGTTTCAATTCCTTGGTGGTTGCTCAGGTCTCGTTCACCATAAAGCACTTTTGCATGCATTCTTAGACCTTCCATTTCAATCAGCCACTGTGAGTTCTTCTTCATTTTGCTATTTTTGGATTTCTCTATTTTGTAATCCATAAGGCCTGTTAACCATTGTTTGACGAATAAGGGTGCTAGTTGAGGTTGATTGTCTGCATATTTTCTTTTCTACCTGGTTTGGTTCATCTAATTGATTCTGTTGGTGGGCTATGGGTTTTCTGGTTACCATTTTGAGTCTGGCATTTGCTATTCAGATTTTGCAATTCGATCATTAAGTTCTTGTCCATTAGAGTCTGGGTTGTAAATGGGTGGCTCAGGGTGTTCATGGCCTACCGCATAGGAAGTTATTAGCCTTAGCTTTTGGTAAGGTCTGCTTGTAGTGACTTGACTAATCTTTTCCCTTTGTGTAGGTGGGCACAAGTCATGGATGCCATTATCACCAAATTAGGAATGAAGATGACAAACCTGGCCTCTTAGCCTAAAACGTGGAGTTAGCGCGACGTCTTGGTGAAGCGACCTTTAGGAGCGGTGAGGTCACTAAGGACTTGACCACTCGCCTTCGCCTCATTATGGCTTAAGAGGTTGCTGCAAGTCCATGACTTGGTTATCATGTATTTAGTCTGCACGTTTCATCTATCCATCTTTGCAAGCTTTAGACCACAATCTAGACATATAGACTCCTCAAGGGATGCAGCCTCATGATACCTTCCTCAGATGACTATGCCCCCTATTTGCCTCAAGGGCTTATCATTGTTAGTTTCTCGCACCTCGTTGTTGGACTTAGGTTCCCAATACACCCTTTCATTGTCAACTTTCTGAACAAAGTGAGACTTAGCCTAGCTTAGCTTACTCCAAATTCTTATACCCAACTTATTTCTTTGGCGATAATTTACTTAGGCAATGGTCTTCCACTACCTTCAGCTGAAGTTTTGTGTTACTTGTTCAGCCTTAGGTGTGTGAGCACGTCGGATAGGCCCTATTACCTCATGGCTTAGCCGATGGTGCATAAGAAGATCCTGCCACGAGGGGATGCTAAAGGGAAATCTAATGTGGGGCATTTACATCTCGTGCCTCTTCTTGTGCAATCTCCAAAATTTTAGATTTGTTGTTACCCCTAGTGAGCAAATTAAAGATGTGTGAGTTTAATGATTTGTTTGCATTTACTTTTGATTCTAACTTTTGTATCATTTCACAGATAGGACCAGCTAGAAACTAACTTTATTGGCTGGGGAGTTAGGAGTCTTGGATCGGTTCACTAGAATGATCTTGAATTGACTTCTGCTTTGACAAGGACCTTCTTTGCTTTCACAAGCTTGCTTCAGTCAAAGACATTGAGCTCACCAAGGAGATTGGAATTCGTCGGCCACAAAAGTTAGTCCCGCTAACTTTAAGGATTATGACAAGGTAATGGAGCTCATTCTCAGGATGCCACCCTCCGACGACGAGATCTCATTGGATCCTGATGTGATTATAGCCCTCATTGTCGAAAGTCAACCCTTAACTTCAGTGATAGCTCCTTCACGGGGGTCAATTCCTGCCTCTCAGCCTAAGATGGTAGTCGAAATCGAGGTCGCCACCCCTCCTGAGCCTTCTGCCAAAAGATGAAGGGTAGAAAAAGGGAAGAAGAAGGTCGCTCCTCATAAGCAAGCTGCATCAAAGGCTAAGGTTGTGAAGCTATTGGTCGAACCTACCTCCAAGATGAGGGAGTATGTTAAAGTTTTCATTAATAACATCAATACAATTTTAGGAACTCACAACTAGATTCAGATGCTGGAGTCTGAGGAGTTCTTCTTTAGGAGGTTGGTGGGCTATGTAGCTCATCATGGCTTGGTGGTAAG
This sequence comes from Saraca asoca, assembly GCA_026873985.1. NCBI lineage: Eukaryota > Viridiplantae > Streptophyta > Magnoliopsida > Fabales > Fabaceae > Saraca > Saraca asoca. The sequence goes on from JANHAO010003445.1 coordinate 8,903, forward strand.
TAAAGTCTTTTTATCTCAGTCTTCTTATTTACTTTGTAATTTAACTTTGGCTTCGACTTTTTAGAATTTACTAACAATGATGAAGATGGATGAGGCTTTTCAAGCCCATGAAAAGGAGAAGGAGACCCTTGAGGGTAAGCTAGCTACTACCGTTGCTAAGGTGCTAGATTTAAAGAAAAAGGTTGAGAATGTTAAGGTTACCTTATCCCATGCAGAAACAGATCATGAGGCCACCATGGTGAATCTTGGCCTAATAACTAACGATCTGGCCCAGGCAAAGATTAACTTGGACTTATCCATCCATCAAGCTGAGCAAGCAATAAGATGGACTGAGGCCGTGAAACAATGGGCCGAGTCTACGGAGCAACGAGCTGAGGTCATTGAAAAAGAGTTAGAGATAGTCAAGATGGAGGTCAATCTTGTGAGGTCACTAAAGTTAAGGTGGAGATTGCCTCGTTAATAAAGAAGGCAGAAACCAAGACTAGCACTGCCTTCTTTTACATTCTATGGGAGTGACACCTAGAATTGGATTTCTCCTTTTTTGGTTAGCAAGTTCTCGAGGCTATCAAATGCTACAAGAGGAGGGCTACTAGGGCTAGCTCTTCCAAGAAGGGAGTGGACTCTGGTGCTGAAGTTTCTCCTACTAAAGGCATTACCCAAAGGGAGGGCAACTCTTAGGTCGTTGAGGCTGTTGGTACTCTAGTGGCAAATGTCCTTGACGCTCCTCTTCCTGGTCCTCAGTCTCAAGAGGGTCCGACTCCTAATGCTCCTGTTTCTTAGGTTATGAGCCTTGTAATTTTGTATTCCCTTCGAATTTTGTAATGTATTCTTAAACTTTGTATGAATTTTTCCCATTGATAGATCAAACAAAATCTTCTTCGCTTCTCTTCAATTTTTATGCTTGAATACCCATGACTTGACAAATATTGGTGTGAGGATGAAAATTCGGTGAACCACTTTAATAATTGCCTCTCGTGTTGGACTTTATTGAAACTTCTTTTCTATATACATAAAAATTCAAAGAATTACATAAATGTTTGTGCTTACTAATTTTTACAAACATTGGGGGCTTTATTGATAATATTGGCAAAAATGCTTGGCGTTCCAGGCTCAGGAAAACTCTGTTCCTTCCATCTTTGCTAAATGATAAGCCCTATTGCCAATAACTCTCTTAATAAGGTATGGGCCCTCCCAATTTGGTCCTAAGGTCCTTTCGCTAGCTTTACATGCTCCCAGAAGGACAAGACGTAGGACGAGATCACTAGGCTTATAGCTCTGAGCTCACACTTTTCGATTGTAGTACCTCACGACTTACTATTGGTAGGTTATGATCTTGAAGCAGGGTTTTTCCCTCGTCTCTTCTACAAGATCTAGATTCATGGCGAGCAGTTGATTGTTATCTTCTAGATTGAAAGTTATCTTTCATTGAGATGCTACTTTAAGTTTTGCAGGGATCATCGCTTCACACCTATATACTATCGAAAAGGGGGTTTCTCCTATGGCACTACATATTATTGATCTATAAGCCCACAATACCTTTGGCAGTTTGTCCACCCACGCTCCCTTCTTGGCCTCCAACTTTGCCTTTAGGATTTGTTTGATAATCTTGTTGATGGCTTTAACTTACCTATTAGCCTGTAGTTGATTTACGGATGAGAAGCTTTTCATGATTTTAAGGTCATTGTAGAACTTGATGAACTACTCGCTATTAAATTGGGTCTCGTTATCAGTTACAATATGCTAAGGGACTCCAAACCTACAAATAATTTTACTCCACATGAATCTTTTGATCTTTGTAGATGAGATCTCAGCAAGCTCTTTCGCCTCTGCCCACTTGGTAAAATAATCCATAGCTACTACTGCATGCTTGTAATTGCCATGAGCTATTGGGAATGGTCCAATTAGGACTATGCCCTAGATCGTGAAGGGCCATGGACTGACCATCTGTCATAGGTAGGTTGATGGAGCTTGCAGGATTTTTGTAAACCTTTGACATTTATCAGATTTCCTGATGAGGTCGATAGTGTCCTGCTTCATCATAGGCTAGTAGAACCCTTGTTGAAGAGCTTTTTGAGCCAAAGATAGCCCCTCGGCATGGTTTCCACAATGTCCCGTGTGGATTTCCTCCAGAATGTTGTCACAGTCGCTATCATCAATGCATCTTAAAAGTGGGGTCAAGAATCCTTTTTTATACAACATGTCCTCATAGATGCAATATTTAGCTACCCGAGCTCGTAATTGTTGTGCCTCGAGCTTGTCCCCCGGTAGTTTGCTATTTTGTAAATAATCTAGGATCGAGTTCATCCAAGAGCCTGGTGCTTTGGCAATTGTCATTACAACATCATTCTACTCAATGCTCGAGGACGAAAGGACTAGGTGCGCCACTAAAAAGTTAACATCTTCAGTTGTAGCCAGGTGAGCTAAAGCATCAGTGTGTGCATTTTAAGCTCACAGTATTTGGTTGACTTCATATTGTTGGAAAGAATTTAATGATTATTGGACTTTTTGGAGATAATTGGTCATCTTTGACCCTCGGGTTTGGTATTCACCCCTTATGTGATAGACAATGAGTTATAAATCACTAAAGATCCTTAGCCTTTCAGCTCACACCTTCTTGGCTAATCGTAACCTGACTAGTTATGCTTCGTACTCGGCTTCGTTGTTGGTAGCCTGGAAACCAAACCTCAAAGTGTAGAGGATCTTATGTCCCTCTGGGCTAATGAGGAGTACTTCTGCTTTAGCCTTTTGATTGCTCGATGACCCATTCATGTATAGCTCCCACCATGGGGCTTCTGAAGTTTCTACCTCCTCTTGCATGGGCCCCATGAATTCCACAATGAAATCAGCCAAAGCCTACCCTTTAATTGTTGGTCTGGGCTTGTATTCAATATCGAATTGGGCAAGCTCAATTGCCCATTTGAGTAACCGACCTGAAGCGTCTATCTTTTGTAAGACTTACCTAAGCGGAAATTGGGTGAAAACCTTTATGCTGTGGGCTTGGAAGTAGGGTCACAGCTTCCTTGATGCAACGAACAGACAGTAAGAGAGCTTCTCCATAGGTGAGTACCTCGTCTCAGCATCTAGCAGTCTTTTGCTCACGTAATAGATAGGGAGCTGAGCTCTTCCCTCTTCTCGTATTAGGGCCGTGCTAAAGGTATGTTGGAACACCCTTAAATACATGATCGACTTCTCACCTCTTTTAGTTTAGACAAGAGTAGAGCTCATCCAAGACATTGTTTGAGTTCTTCGAAGGTGACCTTGCATTCTTGCATCCATTGAAACTTCTTTTCCTTCTTCAGTATATCAAAGAAAGGGACGCATTTGTCCATTGCCTTCGAGATGAATTGGCTGAGCGCTATGACTTTACACGTCTTTGGCTCCAGCGGGGGATCGCATGTTGAGGAGAGCTTTAATCTTTTTTGGATTTGCGCCGATCCCCTTGTTGTTCACCATGAAACCAAGGAACTTTCCTAAGGTGACTCTAAATGTGCATTTAAGTGGGTTCAATTTCATCTGGTACTTCCTCAAGATTTGGAACATTTCGTCTAGATCACAGACATGGTTGGTAAGTTGCTTGGATTTCACCAACATATTGTCTATGTACACCTCTATCATTTTGCCAATTTGCCCTCAAAACATCATGTTCACCAATAGCTAGTAAGTCATTCCCGCATTTTTAGCCTAAAAGGCATTACCTTATAGCAATATAGCCTATGATCGGTGATAAATGAGGTGTGCTCTTCATCCTATGTGGCCATTGGGATCTAATTATATCTCGAATAAGCATCCATGAAGTGAGAAGTTTATGTCCCCCTGTTGCGTCTATGAGTTAGTCAATCCTCGACAAAGGGAAGCTGTCTTTTGGGCATGCCTCGTTCAGGTCAGTGAAGTCTATACACGTCCTCCATTTTCCTTTTTTCTTTTTCACAAGGATAGGATTAGCAACCCAAGTGGGGTAGTGGGTTTCTCGGATAAACTTGTTCACTAATAGCTCATCCACCTCCTCCTTCAATGTGGCATAATGCTTGACAGTCATTGCCCTTCTCTTTTGATAAACTGGCTTGTACAGGGGGTTGATATTAAGCCTATGTGACATAACCACAGGGTAAATGTCTATCATATCTTCATGGTTCTAAGCAAAGACATTCAGATTAGCCTTGAGAAACTTAGCTAACTGCACTTTTATATCAAGTGGCAAGCTCTTCTCGAACTTAAGGCATCTTTTTGCATTCGCTTCATTGACCTTCACCTCTTCGAGCTCTTCAACAGGACCAGTTGCTCATTCAATGTCCACCTCGTGAAGGTCAAGGTCGTAGTTGACCTCCTTGGTGGTCATAGCTCAGGTTTCTCCTCTGGATACCACATGTACCTTATTCCTTTGTGCCCTGACCTTGACTGCGTCCTCGTAGTAGTGCTGGGCGGTTTGCTACTCTCCCTGCACACATCTAACTCCGTTTAGGGTTAAGAATTTAATAGTAGGCATTCTAGTAGATGTGACCACATCCAGGTCATTCATAGCGGGTCGTTTCAGCACCACATTGTAAGCCGAGGGGTAGTCTATAATCAAGAAATCCACCATAATAGTTGCTTGGCGATCCAGGTCTCCTAAAATAAGTGGGAGTCTAATTTGACCCACCGACACTATCCCATCTCCCGTGAAGCCGTAGAGGGGCTCGAGGGAAGGATTTAACTGGCTGGTGCTCACGCCCAACTGGTCAAAACATCCTTTGTATATTACTTTGACAGAGCTACCAGTATTGACCATTATTCTTCTCACATCAGTGTTGCCAATCTTGGCGTGGATGACTATCATATCATTGTGAGAGGCATGGATCCCTTGTGCATCTTCATCCATGAACGTGATGCTTTCTGAGGTTACTTTAGCTTTTGTGGTGAGTATTTCACATTCCACATGACTCGCAAGTAAGACACGACCTGTAGCCCACCCATAGTGGTCACACGACCTGTTCAAAGTGTTAACGATGCGAGGTCCACCATAAATAGTGAATATGGTCCTCACTAAGGGCATTTCCTCGTGCTTTGGGATCTACTATTGTTGACACTATGCCAGTTGCTGAGGATGCAGGGGTCGTTATCTTGAGGGTCCCACCATGTAATCTTTCAGGCAAACTCTCTTAATGAGGTTCACGATAGTGTCTTTTAGCACCCAACAGTCTGAGGTGTTGTGCCCAACTTCATTATGGTAGGCAAAAAACTTACTTTGATTTCTTCATTTGGGTGGAGCTTTTATGGGTTTAGGTCTCCCAAAGTCTTCGTTGTCCCTCTCGATCGTGAAGATCCTATTAGGGGTGTCTAATAAGACAGTGTAACAGTCGTAGTGACCTTGACATTGTGGCCGCCCATTTTTAGCCTTTTTCATGGCCTATCTAGAGTGTCCCTTTTGGTGCTTCCTGTTGCTCCTACTACTAGCTCTTTTCTTGCCCTGGTTGGAGCCACTCGCCTCCTTCTTTTGATTGGGCCTTTTTGGGCTAAAGGTTTCTTCCCATCAAATCTTTTTGGTACCATGTTTATAGAACTCACCCAAACTTTTCATCGGGGACTTATATATGTCTTCATATAGCTTCCCATCCTTGTGAAGCCTAGTTGAGATGGCTATGAGAACACTCTCATCCGACGGGTTCTCCACATTACTGAACTCACATCAGAATTAGGTGATATAGTATTTAAGAAATTTGTTTTTCCGCTAAAAGATTGTCGCTAGGTGGCAAGATGGGGTGAGTTGTCTTTTTAGTGCCCTACACTAGTTAAGGAATCTTGCTTGGCATTCCTCCTAGCTACGAATGCTACGAGTTAGGAGACTCTTGAACCAGGTTCGCGGTATCTCTCTAAGAGTGGCGGGAAAGACATGACACTTTACCAATGAGCTAGAGGTCTGGGATCCATCTGGACATTGAATATGTCCAAATGGCTATATAGGTCATTGTCCTCATTATACAGTAGGATATTGGGGACCTTGAACCTACGAGGAAGGGGTTCTGTTTCAATCTCTTTAGTGAACAACACTCTTTCCTCATAAGAGTCTTGGCTGCTTCGGGCCACAAGTCTTTTTTTTAGTTGCTTCACCCTCTGAAACAGCTCCTTAATCATAAGGTTTTTAGTTTCAGACTGATAACTAGTGGTTTGCTGGCTCTTATCATCTCGTTGATCACAAGAATGGCGATCTGAGGTCTTGCACCTTTGACTGTGTTCATGGCCTGAGTAATGATCTGACTGACACCCGTGGTCAATCTCATCGGAGCTTTCTTCTTAGTGTGAGCTCTCACATTATTGATCATCTATTTTGTCTTCATGTATTTTGTGAACCTCTGACCTTAGCCATGAATTAGATGAGTGAATAGAGTCAGCCCGTTGACGTTCAACTCTAGCAGGTTCTTCATTTTAAGGCCCCAGTTGTTGGGGTTCCCCTTCTGGCATAGTGACTCTAACTTGTCTCTACATGCCCTAGGCTTATGCTTGAGCCAATGCTCTAACCATGTCTGCTAGTTCCCTCATGGTATTCTCAAGAGCTTCTTGGCGCTGGTACCAAGTTTGGGCTCCATTTACTTCAAGAGTGGTAGGTTGGTGTGGATTGGGAGATGCCATGCCAACTACAGCACTTGTTGTGGGGACAACAGAGTCCTATTGAGGCTATGACTGACCTTCATGCTGGCCAATGATGGCTTTTAAACTTTGATGGCCTTTCATCTTGCCATTATGGCTAAAGTAGTTTGTCAAAGATGAAAAGAATATAGTGGAGGCCCTTTTTCTAGTGCCAAAATATTGACAGCCAAATTCGATCAATAAGTATAAGTTTAATGTCACCCCAAATTGCAAGTTGAGAATGTGAGCTAATGGGAAAGAAAGAGGAAAAAAAAGAAGAAGAATAGCAAATACCAGAAGCTTTTATCATGGTTAAGCTAAAACCAATCGGCCCCTACGTCCACGGTGAGTTGTATTATCTTTTTGTAATAGTTCTCTACATGTAACTCAATAGAGATATAGTATTATGTTGCTATTCTGGCAGAGTATTTGCATGTAGTTTTTTCTATATATCTTTTACAAAGGTTCCCCCTATTTATAAAAGATGGAAGGTTACAAGTGTAATTTGGTAAGTAACAAAATGATTATTTTCATTGCATCGTGCAATAAATGCTTGGCATTTGATAATAAATACTGGGCAAATCATTGTCGGACTGTTGGAGGCTGATGTATCAATTTTGGAGGCTAAGTTGTCAGTTATGAATGTGTGCCCTCAACTGATGACTAGACTTATGTACTTATGCTCAGCTCGTTATCTTAGCAACCTAAACCTACATTGGGCAACCAGCTGGCCACAGACGGATCTTGTCACCGGATTCTTCTAGAAGGAGTTTGCTAAAAGATGGCTTGGATGCTGTGTTTCGTTTAGTGAGCTGGTGCCCTTCCTAATGAGCTGGGTTCTTGCTTCGTCCTCGACCTGTGCTCCAAGTTCATGGCTAGCAAGCAAATACCTCGCTAAGTGACCTTCATAGTCAAGTGATTTGGATCTCTTTGTAGCTGGGCTTGGCTTCTTATTAGGCCTTGGCTAGTCTATTTTGTACAATCTGAAAAATACCCATAACAATACGAGTGTTGTGGTCTTAGGTTCACAAAATATGCTCATTGATTAAGTTTAATTAAGTTAAATGATAAACAATAGTGATGAAATTACATAAATGTCAAGGGGTATTTAAACTAATTTTCTTTTAAAATTTTATGATTTATTATGTGTATCATTATAAATATTCACACTTGTTTGTTAGTGTTACCTCCATTAAAATATTGCAATAGAAATAAATTATTTATCAATTAATTTATTTACATGTTAAGTTAATTAACATTAATTTTATTTCTATTCCAACTATTAAAAAAAGTTCTACATTAAATTGTAAATAATTATTTATGTAATTAAATACGAGATATATAAATAAAGGAAAAAATACATATTACCTACTTGTAATATAATTAACCCTAGTTTTAATTCACTTACATGTGGATTAAAGTGTTGCAAAGAACCAACTGTGATTTACATCATTAACACTTTATTCATTTGTACTAATTTTACATCCAAATTTAATAGATTTTATCACATTTTAGCTACATGCTCCTTAATTAGCCCTAGTTTGATCTTGATTGGACCCCATCATTCTTAATTTTCTATTTTCCTTAAATCTGAAACCTTATATTTATTTTTGGTTCTACAAGATTTTGAATTTAGATAAAAAAGGAAATTGGAAATGATGAAGTGTAATAAGGGTTATTATGGGTGATTTCCAGACTATGTAAAATGGGCTGGTCAAGGCCCAACAAGAGACTGGCTTGATCAAAGAGAAGCTTGAAGCTGGGATCGCATGATAAGGGCACCAGATAGCTGATTGCATACCCAGAGTCTTGGACGAGGTCGAAGCAGTGACCTCCAGCTCGCTAAGCAATAAGCCTCGATTTACTAAGATGAAGCAAACCTTCGCCCATCTTCCAGAAGGCATGTGCTGGCTAAACTAGAAGTGAGACCATCTTGTGAAGCACGCAAATCGCATAATGAAATCCCAGGGAGCTGCTTATCTCCAAAGCTTGGGTACTGAATGCCCAAGTCCAATCAATGGATAGAGGCATATTCTTTCAGCTGACAAATCAGCTCCAGGAACTTACATATCAGCCTCCTGCAAGCTGACGGAGAGCTGCCTAGCATTAATTGCCCACAGCGGCTGAAATGATAGGTTTACAAAATGTAAAATTACTCTTGTAACCTCCTCTATCTATATAAATAGGGGAGGAGATCATTGTAATATATATAGTGAGATATATGTAGAAACTTTACTAAAAAGCAGAGAGAGAACACTGTAACTCTATCCCAATAAACAGAAAAATCACTATTTTTAGTAAATAAAATCACCGTCGATGTAGGGGACAAACTGACTTTAGTCGAACCACATTAAAAGCTCCAGTGTACATTGTTTTCCTCATTTTCTCTCTATTTTCTTGCTCTCATTCACATCTCCCTACTTGCATTTTGGGGGCTACAAGAACCGTTCCTGTTGACTAAGGTTTGGGTCCATTGAACCAAATTTCACTGTCAATATTTTGGCACTAGAAGGAGGGCCCAATTGCATCTTCTCTTTCTATTTTGCTATTAAGCTACAATGGTAAGAGGAAGAACCACAAAGAGCACTGGTGTCACCGCCACCCAGCCAGATGGTCCTATAAAACAATAAGGGTTAACATTGGGGGTGCTCTGTCCTCCTTGCTTCGGGTGCCTTTACTACCCCCATAGTGGACATTGTCATTGACATGGCACCAATAACCCTTTATCAGCCTATTGATCTTGAGAATGATAGAGTTTAAGCATGGCGTCAATATCAGGAGACACTTGAAAACACTGTGAAAGAGTTAGCTGATGTGGTTAGGGTATTGGCTCATGCCCAAGCCCAGGGCATGTAAAGGAAAGTTGAGGCCGTAGTGCTTGGGGGAGGGTCCCAGTAGATAGGAGTGCAACAAGAGAAATTCCATCGAAGGGAATATTGGTAAGCTAAGCCTGTTCATTCACACGATTCACGATTAGAGTCAGAGGCCTATCTAGCTTGCAAGAGCAATGATCAAAGCTATCAGTGACGTGAGAAGTTACGACAAGAAGAAAGTTTGAGCTAGGTCACGCATAAGGTCTCAGGTCATGATCACTATTTCTATTATCAGGAGAATTTAAAGGGCCGTCAATCCTAAGGCTATTGGTCTAAAACTCATGACCCTATGGTTGAGGAGTTGCTTCAGAGGGTACAATGGCTCGAAAAGCAACCTGTGGCTCAGGACCAAGAAAACTGTTATGAGGAGAGGACTCCATTCACTAAGGAGATCCAAACAAAACCTCTCCCCCATAGATTTAAGATCCCCAACATCCTACTTTACAATGGGGATAGTGATCAATATGATCACCTAGATGCATTCAATGTCCAGATGGATCTACAAACAACCAGCCTGCTTATCAAATACGGCACTTTCCTAGAAACTCTTAGGGAAATACCATAGACGTAGCTCAGAAATCTACCAACTCACAACATTCGCAGCTAGGAAGAATGTCACACTAAATTCCTCGACCAATACAAGGCATTAAGAAGGCAGTTTACACCTATCTGCCACCTCACTATAATCTTCCAATAAAGAAATGAGTCACTGAAGGATTACATTACCAGATTCAGACATGAAGTTAACAATACAAAAAATCCTTCAGATGAGAGTATCCTTACGACTATCTTAGCTGGACTCCATAAAGATGGAAAATTGTATGAGGACATATACAAGTCTCTGGTGAGGGACCTGACTGAGTTCTATGAGCGAGTCACCAAAGAAATCAAGTAGAAGGAGGCCTTTAGTCCAAAGAAGTCTGATTGGGAAAACAGGAACAACACCTATAGTGAGGACAAAAGCAGTAGTGGCATGAACAAGTAAGGGAACTAGGGTGATGGCTCTAGTAACCAGGCCATGAAGAGGGTCAGGACTAAATGACCTCAACATCAAGGTCACTGTGAAACTTATAACATCTTTTCAGACACTCAAGATAAGATTTTTACAGCTGAAAAAGATGGAAAGAACTTCGAGAAGCCTCCACCCCTTACAACTCCTAATAGGTATAGAGGTAACAGAAGCAAGTTTTGTGCCTACCATAATGGAATTAAACACAATACTTCGGAGTGCTAGACACTTAGGGATGCCATAGAGGACCTCATTAAGAGAGGTCATTTATGAGAGTATGTGGTAAAGCCCACATGACAATAGTTTCAACATACCCAGTGAGATTCTGACCATGTATACGCATTCATAATAAGGACCATTTTTTGATTCTGTAAAATCATTTAGAAATTAATGAGAATATACTAAATTTTTATACTAACCTTTGTGTGAAATCTCATTACCATATAGGGAGGCAAGTTATTCTCAGAACTGATCAAGTTCAAGTGTGCGCAACCTGACCTAGTTGCAAGGTAACGACTCGGCTACAAGATAGCCACTCGATAACAAGATTACCACCCGGTTGCAAGATAACCACTTGGCTACAAGATAACCACTCGATAACAAAATTACCACCTGGTTACAAGATAACCACTTGGCTACAAGGCAGTCATTCAGGTGCAAGATTGCCAACATCTCTATGAGAAGAAGATTGCCATCTAAAGCGTATATACGACCACTTTCTGAATGTTATGTCTATTCAAGTTTCTAGCTTCCAAGCTGAGGCCCCCGGGGCTCATTCCGACATGGCTATCAGCTTCCCAGCCAAAAATGCAGCTCTTATGTGACCTATTATTTACAGCTTTCATACGACCTATTATTTGTAGCTCTCATGCGACCTACTATTCGCAGCTCTTATGCGACCTATTGTTTGCAGCTCTCATGTGACCTATTGCTCACAGCTCTCATGCAACTACTCGCAGCTCTCATACAATCTATTGTTCATAGCTATCATGCAACCTATTGCTCGTAGCTCTCATGCGACCTATTGCTCGTAGCTCTCACGTAACTGCATAATAATCGAAATGCCCCCATGTGACCAATTGGTTGTCCCACATGGCATATATCCTTTAATATGATTTACTAGCACAAATTTATTTATACAAGTCTTTGCTTTATCATTATTACCTAAGGTTAATTAACCTATCGATTATTCAATTTACCTAATGATTGTTGAGTTATGGTATGCAGGAATTTACCTATGATAATCAACATGATATTTTTGGCAGAAGATCCAAGATGATGCACCTAGAAAGACAAAGGAAAAATAAAAAAGTTTATTTTAGCATCTCCCTTGACAAAGGGAAATATAATCTAAGATCAAATATAAAGTTTAAAAAATGAAGTGTAAAATTACAAAGCCAGATCCTAGGGATCCTGATCTCTGGAGGTTGAGCTCTTTTGGGAGGAAGGATTGGTGTGTGAGGTGAGCTGGTCATCTCTTGCCTGACCGATAGGGAGCTGCATGATTTGTGGGCTATTTTCTCTTTAAGTCATACCTTCCATAGGAAGAGCCTCACTCGTAGACCTTAGACCCTTTCGGGAGGATCTAGCATTAGCAGCTTTCTTCTTTTTGAAGCCTTCAATAGCCTTAAAGGCCTCTGGTCCGAAAAATGAGAAGTCTATATCTGGATGCCACTCCCATAGAGTGAATAGGAAAGAGGATAAGGTCTTGGACTCCGCTTTTTCCACTACCTTTGCTACTAGCCCGGTAGTCTTAGCTTTAACTTGAGTTACCTTTTCTTCCTTTTGAGTGATCTCTTTCCTCGCTGCTTTCGGCTCCACCCTGGCGACCTCAGCCCACCACGATGTGGCTTTAAATTTTTGTGTTGCTGAATCGTAGCCCTAGAGTGTCGCATCTTGATCACTTCTCATTTTGAATAGTTCCTTGATTGCTTTGCTAAGCTCAGCTTCAATGGCTTCGTGATTCACCACTTTGCTAGCTTAGGCCACTTTGGCGCCTTTCACCTTATCCTCCAGCTCCTAGGTTTTGGCGTTTGTAGCAGCCAGATCAACCTCAATCCTGGCATTTTTCTCATCCCAGACCATGAGTGATTCTCTCATTTTTATGGCTCCTAGCATGCTCTGAAATGTTAAAATGGTTCAAGTCACACCTTGAGCAAGCAAAAAGATCAAAGCGAAAGAAGATCACTCACCATAAGTCTGTGACAGGCAATGAAGTTTATTAGCCCTTCGCTCGATACTGCCCTTGCCTCCAACACTCAGGGACTGGTGTAGGGCTCCAAGATCTTATCAGCATTCCTATGCTGAAAATTGAAATGCTTGTAAGTCCTTTGGCCAAGGCTCAGTGTGCGCTCTTTAGTTGTGGCTCCGTGAGCCTCTTGCTTTGAAAAGGACGTGACCTTCTTTCCCTTATCTACTTTCTATCTTTTAGCTGGGGGTGCATCTTCTATCGCCTCGATCACCTTAGGTTGCGGGGTGAGGGCCGGCTCCTGCAAGGGTGACACTATTGGAACAAGAGGAGAAGAATTTGTAGCAGTAGGGGCTTCGGTGACCTCAAGTCCTGATAAGGTCTCAATGACCTCAAGCTCCTCAAACTTATCAGATGGTGGACTTCAAAGAAAGAGTTTCACCATGTTCTCATAATGTTCAAGATTTGCTGGGCCAATGTCTTTGATCTGGTGAGCTCCAATCTCGCTAGCGAGCTCAATGTTCAATGTTAAGATAAGACTGTAAGAATGGAGGTCATTTTCATTGAATTTAAAGTCGTTTCTTAGGTCGCCTATAGCAGCAAGCTGCCTTAAAATCTTAACTTCTTCAGTTGCAAGTGTTGGCCTTTCTTTGCCAACCTCGTCCACAAAGATAAGACAATGTTAGAAATAATGACAAGAATTCATATTAGCTCGCACAATTATGGTTCGCTTACCAGGTGTTAACACAAAATCAAAGTTACGAAGAAAATGTAAAGATGGGCATGAGATATAGAACCATTGGGTCTTGTAATGCCTAACATTTGATTTGCCCTTGGCATCTCCCCGCGGCAAAATCCTCTTGAAATCAAAATTTCTAGTTGAAAGGTAGTAGAATCCATCCAGGTAACCCCGTATTCCTAATACTGAAAAGATGACACAAAACCCTCACGGGTGGTGGGGGGAAATTATTTCTTAAATACAAAAGTGCAGGCGAAATAAGCTGGGTGTAGGAATTTGGGGTCAGCTGGAATGGGCTGAGTTTTAATCTATTTAGCAAGTTAACAATAAATGGGTGCATTGGAAACCTAAGCCCAACCATGAGATGCCGGGCGCTAATGGCAACAAACTTATAGGGAGGATGAGCTGCACAGTCGTTAAAGGAAGGAGCCATGAGATGACAACCCTTTGGGAAGCAGTAATCTTTGATTATATTCTAAAGTTCATCTAGACTTATGGTCGAAGAATAATGACTAAATGGTGAGCGATCCGAAGAACTTGCAATAACCTGTTGCCCCTCGCTAGCGTCAGGTCATAAAATAGGCTACTCAGCAACCTCACCGCTTCTGGAAGTCGGTCTAATAAACAAGGTGTGTGCCAGCTCTTCACTACAAGCTGGAGAGTTAGGCTCGTCATCACTTCCTACTTAGTGGCCTCGACGTTTATGTGCTGCCATCTATACAAAGCAAAGAAAAAGGATGATTAGGTCACTGAAGATAGATTGTCCCTAAAACGACTATCCTAACTAAAGTTTTTCTACGCAACAAATCACACACGCCATAAGCCACCATTTCAAACTCAGACTGCCAAACCCTGGGAAAATGGAAAGCCATATCCAATATCCCACAAGCCCTAAAACTAGCCAGACAATCCCTAGCGACTAATAAATCATCACCATTGGACCAGGCAGTGCAATTCTAGAAATTCATGAAATAGAGCATTCTAGAGGCAAAATCCTAAAGAAAACTCACCTTACTGGATGAATGAATTAAATCTTAAAATGGATTCTAGGCAAAGTAGTTGATTTACAGCAATCGCGAAGGCTGAACCGTTGAAACTAAGTAACGAAATTGGGGACTGCTTAAGAACTTCTGATGTAGAACAATGGCTTTCGAAAATGAGAAGGAAAAGAAATAGCCCCTCAGCTAATATATACATAGCTCGAGTAGCCCAACCGTTCGATTTAAAAAAATGATCGTCTGCCCACGATCCAACGGTCTAGAAAGTGACCGATTTTAGTTGCTCGCCGTAATAGTAATCATGGGAAAGCACACACATTTAATGCACTAATGATGACCTGGGCAAGTGAAACGACGAGATAGGAGAGTCTGAATGACAATATGGTTCTTTATGATCTCTGGCCTTACCTAGGAAATTTCAACTTCTAGCCCGCAAAGTGAACTGAGAGTTAGGGGCCTTATGTTATGGGTGATTTCTGGATAGTGCAAAATGGGCTAGCCAAGGCCCAACAAGAGATTGGCCCGACTAAAGAGAAGCCTGGAGCTGGGATTGCATGACAAGGGCACCAAATAGCTAATCGCATACCCAGAGTCCTAGACGAGGTCAAAGCAGGACCTCAAGCTCACTAAGCAACGAGCCCCGATTTACTAAGACGAAGCAAACCTTCGCCCATCTTCTAGAAGGCATGTGCTGGCTAAACCAGAAGTGAGACCATCTGGCGAAGCACGCAGATCGCATAGTGCGATCCTAGGTCGTTAGAGCTGTTTATCCCCAAAGTTTGGGTACTGAACACCCACGTCCAATCAATGGCCAGAGGCACATTCTCCCAGCTAACAAATCAGCTCTAGGAACTTACACATCAGCTTCTTGCAAGCTGACAGAGAGCTGCCTAGCATTAATTGCCCACAACGGCTGATATGATAGATTTACAAATTGTAAAATTACTCTTGTAACCTCCTCTATCTCTGTAAATAGGGGAAGAGATCATTGTAACATATACAATGAGATGTATACAGAAACTCTGCCAAAAAGCAGTGAGAAAACACTGTAACTCTGTCCTAATAAGTAAAAAAACCACCATTTTCAATAAATAAAACTATCGTGGACGTAGAGGCCAAACTGGCTTTAGCTGAACCATGTTAAAAGCTCCGGTGCACATTGTTCTTCCTCCTTTTCTCTCTATTTTTTTTGCTCTCATTCACATCTCTCTACTTGCAATTTGGGGCTACAAGAACTATTCCTGTTGACTGAGGTTTGGGTCCACTGAACCAAATTTATTGTCAACAAGGGTAATTAATGCTAATTATGAAACATATATCTGGCATGTGATAAAATCCGTTATATTTGGATGAAAAATTAACACAAATTGACAAAGTGTTAATGATACAAATAATAAATTGTCTACTTACAAAACTTTAAACTATTGATGGATAAATTAAAATTAGAACTGTATTATAAATGAGTAAAATATATTTTTTTATAAATAAATGACATTTAATTATACACCCATATGTATATTTAATATTATTGATAATAAAATTAATTGTACAATAATTTTATATAATAAAATATAATAGAAGTTAAATTTAATGAGCTTGGATGACATGACAATCATGACCAAATCATGAACACAAAATTTAAGATATAACACAGTAAGCT
Source organism: Saraca asoca (assembly GCA_026873985.1). Taxonomy (NCBI): domain Eukaryota; kingdom Viridiplantae; phylum Streptophyta; class Magnoliopsida; order Fabales; family Fabaceae; genus Saraca; species Saraca asoca. The sequence goes on from JANHAO010003445.1 coordinate 24,970, forward strand.
GTGAGTGTTTAATGTGATCCAGCTGCACTAAGTGGCTGGTTTACCTGTGACAAAGGCCATAACTTCAGCTGCCAGATCTTATTAAAAATTGGTGATGCCATGTTACCCACTTTTTTAAAAGTTAAATGGCAACAAAACCATGCAAACAAGAAATTACTAATTAAGTGTGTGACATGTGCTTTCTCTCAGTGTCGGTATCACTGAAAACTTGGCTGTGAAAGTGAGTGCATTGATTCTTCCCTCACATGAATTAGAAATGGGCATAGGCAGTTCCTTACTGCAACAGCAAGCCCTATAATTAACTTTTCCTCACATGAAAGGCTTCCTCTAAGAGAAATAAATATCAGATTGTTATAATATTAATTTATGGAATTGTTTGTGTGATTTTAATAATAGACATGATGTGCCTATTTGCTATTGGATAACCATCTAAATTTACCCCTATATATTTCACAATTTTCCCTCATCAACCAATTACAAAGCACAAAGCACTACTTCCTCACAATTGCAAATGTGATATGATTAGAATAAAATTGATTCATGTGTTACATAATTATAGAGTAATTGTGTACAATAAAAAAGGGTATGTAGCTTTGTTTATAAAAGACACCTAGGGGCATTCGGTTGAAAAATTTTAAAAGATTGATAATGACATTAGAAAAAAAATCTCTCTCTCTCCCTTTCTTGAAAAATAGAAAGGAAATAAAATTAAATTGATGATAATCCATAGTAATAGATAAGGATTCTAAAATAAAATATTATATTTTTATTTTTTAAAATTAAAGAAAATTAATAAATAAGAAATTGAGGGATGAGAGATCCATCTTAATCCATGGGAAATAATTCAGCTTTTCCTTTTATTGATCTACAAGTCCATATCCATATCCTATTATTGGTCTTTTTTTCTAACAATTACAGCCAAGTACAAAAAGAGCTAAGAAAAAGACAGCTCTGAAGCTCCGAGAAGCAGCAACAATGGAGGACACTAGGGTTGAGTTCCCAGGTTTTCAGACATGCAGCCACAGGGATGAGATTGTATGCAGAAGATCTATGAGTAGGCTACAAAAGAGAGCCCCTTGTCCACTTCAGATAAAGCCTAATAATAATAATGTGTTATCTTCTACTTCCAGTGCTTCACAAGACTCAGTGGGGCCAGGTTCATCTTCTTCATTACATTCATTCTTCAGCAGTAAAGATCCAATACCTTT